>NDGM011036909.1:0-18456 GCA_002564305.1 Octomys mimax | reverse complement strand
ATTGGGTCTTTAGGACGATCTGGTATACGACGATCTGACCTTTGGAAGTTGAAATAAGATTGCTTCACCCTGTATTCATGCTGCTGTTATCAACATTATCAGTGCTTCTGGCAGTAAGGAAAAGCCAAAGGACCGTTCTCTGTGCTCTGAGGGTTTTCTTGCCCCTCAGCGAAAGCGCTCGATTTTTTTAAATTTTGGTGTTTTCTATCTCCTCCTTTAGGACGTGACACCAATGTCTTGGTCTACATTAAAAGAAGACTAGCGATGTGTGCCAGAAGACTCGGCAGGACCAGGGAAGCAGTGAAAATGATGAGAGATGTGAGTTTGTGTTGGGGATCTGTGGAAATATTTCTGGCTCACCACTGTGGAACCCACTGAGTGGGCCACGCGCATAGAGGACAGCATGCTGGTGACGGGCTCTGGAGCCAGCTTCCAGCGGGCCAGGAGAATGTTCTTAGGCGAGTGACTCAACTTGTGTGCCGCAGTTTCCTCGCTTAGATGACACGGTAACAGTGCCAGTCCTCACAAAAGCTCCTTAGGATCATTGTGAAGAGTTAAATGCACTGACACATGCAAGGCGCTTACTAGAGTGACTGGTATATTAAAAAATCTCAGTAGATGTTCTCATTAGTAAACCTTGGGGCGATAGCTGGAAACCAGTAATGAGATCAGCATCTTAGCTGACTTTTTCTGTGAGGAGTTGTTAGGAGGGTTGGAATAAATTATGGGTCAAATTACTATACTTCAACTTTGTAATATCATAGTCATTCTAAGCATTTTCCTAGATTCTTTTTCTTTAGCAAGGAAAAAACACATGTCTTATATTGTTACATTTTCATCATTACATTTTTTCTAGATTCTTGAGAATCAAGGTACTTTATCAGCTGTAGTCAATGTAAGAAAAAAGGTAATAGGAGTTTTTCAAACGGAACCTAGGGAGGTTCTGACTTCAGAACAATGGATTTAAGAGAAACCAAATAAGGAACTTACACATTTTAGTTGTGACTGTTAGAAATAAATACTTTTCATAAAGAAACTGACCATGTGTAAGTTGCATTTATCAATCACTTTCTGCTCAGGGGACTAAAGCGCCTGCGTAGGCATGCTTAGACAAGCACAGGGACCTCAGTGGGATCCCCGGCACCACATGCTGTGCCAGCCCTGCCCCCAGCATGCTGAGCTGGCCACAGAATCCAGGCATAGTGGCACGTGCATGTAATACCAGTGCTGGAGAGACAGAAAGCAGGAGGATCACCACGAGTCAAAGCTGCATAGTGAGACCGTGTAACAATACTTAAAAAAAAAAAAATACTTAATACTTAATACTTAATACTAATACTTAAAAAAAAAAAAAAAAAGGCAGTCTTAGGAACTAGTCTGTACTCATTCCTGTCTTGTAGTCCTGAATTAGAAGAGATTGTCTTAATCTGGCCCAGTCTTACAATTCTTTAATATGCTGTTGTGTCTTTATTCCCTCTTCTTAGTTCTAATTAATCTAGGGTAGGCGTATATGGAGAAGCAGATTTTAGTGATGTTATTTATTATAAGCGTAGGAAATTTTATAAGAAAACAAATTTTTTGACTATTATAATTCCAGTTTTATCAGTTTCATTTTGCTTATCATTTTCAGTATCTTATATATGAAAATCTCATGTGATTAGTATTAGTACCTTTAATACCATATGTCTCCTCTGATTTACCTTTTACATTTAACATTACTTCCTTCTATTTATTGACCTAACCCCAGTACAGATTTAGGGTCAAAGTCTGGGATGCAGTAGAAAAGACCTGGGCAGGGAGTCAGCAGCTCTCGTTGCAAATCTTAGCTCTGCTCTTGCACTGACTTTGTGACAGAAGGCAGCTTAACTGGCCTTTTATGGGCTTCCCATTTAGTTTTCATAAACTGAGGATGATTCTGACCTAAAAGAGTAATTAATGAAGAGAAATAGATGAGAGCATGTGCAGACGCCTGGCAGCTGGTAGGTGTGTATGCTACTTGGTTTTCTGTTGCTGGGACGAACTATCTGTCAGCCAGTTTAAGAGAGCAGAGGTTCAGTTAGGCTCATGTTTCCAGAGTGTGCAGTCCATGACCGGGCTGTAGGGCAGAAACTTCATGGCAGGAGAGTGTGGCAGACCCAGACTGCTCAATTTGTAACACCAGAGAGCAGAGTGGAGGGACAGTGCCAGCAAGAGCAGCACCCAGAAACGTGCTTTTAGTAGCCTGCTAGGCATGTCTTAAGTCTCTGAGATTTAAAATTACCATTAATGGTCACAGCACATTTATAATATCTTCCTATGTTTTCTTGTAGTATGTAAGCTGTTATATAATTTTTTCTTCTCTTGGACATCTTGGGGATAATTCTGATTTTTTTTGTACATTAAATTTTAAAAATTAAATGTATTTTTTATTTTTAACTGAGCTATTAATGATTGTACATATTTATAGGATACATTAAAGCATTTTAATGTATGTATACAATGTATATTGATCAGATCAAGGTAATTGACATATTCAGGAGCTAAACAGATTTTCTTTTCTAGAATGAATTGATCAAGTGATCTCTTTCTGTATCTACATGTGTATATAAACACATGTATCCTTTATTCATGTTTTTATCTATACAGATAGCTATGCTTCTTACATTACATTTTTAAAACAATCTTTCATATTATTAGAATATCAGTACACGTTACCTTTTCTCTGAGTTTTGGAAAACCCCAACATGGCAGCCCTGCTGTTGTGACAGTCATGTAAGAGACACTGTCAGACGAGAAATATTCAGAATGCTTTTCCTTCACACCTTCCTTCTATGCATCTGTTTGCACCTCAGACAGAACAGTCGAGGTTGAAGGCCTCACCCTGTCTAATAGGCTGCAGCTGAGCTCAGCCTAGCAGGAGACCTTTGTCACTGGTCAAGGCTGACCTGTTGGACTACACTTTGGTCACAGGGAAAACTTTAGTGAGGGCTCACTAATTGAACAACATAAAACCATGTAAAATAACTGTAAAATGGTTGCTGTGAAACTTCCTATGATCAAATAGCACAGCAGATTCCAGGCAGCCTGCTAATAAAGCATGTAGGCAGGAAGACCTAATTTCTCATTAAGATATGACCATTCACTCCCCATATGAATGCATTTAAATTTAACTGAAGCAGATTTTAAACTGGAAATAGAAATGCCAGAGTTGCAACACCTTCTGTGTAGAACGCAGTGTCATTAAAACAAAAATGCTCTGGAAACACCCTAACGATGGACAGACTGTTAATTGTTAAGGTATTATGAAAGAAGATGGAAGGGAATTCTGGGAAGGTACATAATTCCTTATATTCCATGGCTTGAGACCACTTTGGCTTAGATAAAATATTAATAACATCAGTGAAATGATGATGAGGTGAATCCACATTGATTCTTTAGCTTTAAGATTTGTGGCTCCTCATTTTCTTTTCCTTTTTTTTTTTTACTGCTGTGTACTTATAACATATAGTAGTTAAATTCATACTGGGGAATCGTAACATATGTAGAGCATTTATCATTTTGGTCCCTTGTCTCTTCTCCCTCCTCTTCCCCGACATCCTAAACCATCTAATAGTTGACCTATATGTTTCTTGCCATCTCTTATTTATTTTAATTATGTATTTATTTATTTACTTACTTCTACTTTACATTTCTCATATAAAATAAACCACAGGATATTAAACTTCATGAATCTAAATTATTTCACTTAATATTTTGGCCTCAGGTTCCATCCAGTTTCATGCAGGTGAAATAACTCCAGTCTTTGAATAGCATTTCTTTTTGTAAATACACACTGCATTCTCTTTATCTGTTCGTCTGTTGGTGGTCCTGGAGGCTGTTTCCAGAGACTGCCACTGTGAGTCGCACTGGTGTAAACAGGGATGTGCATGTGCGCTATAGCATGATTGCTTTATGGTGGCACTGTAAGCTAATATGAGTGTTAATTATTTTGAATTGCTAGGATGTTGTACTTTAATTAGCTCTCTTGTGCAATCAAGAGTATTAGTACCTTACTACTAGACTTTCAGCAGTGGGCAGAGGCTTGGTAGTTTTGGAACTCCAGTACAGGGGGCATTTGTTTTTCAAATAGAATTAAATTTTCTGCTTTCTTAAATTGAAGGAAAGTCTGCATATTTATTTTCATTTTGATTTTATACCTCTTTAACATTTGGTAACTATTAACATTTGGTATATAAAGTTTTTCTAACATCTACCTAAATCATAGCCTCTCTATTCCGTTGACCCCATTTCAGTTGACTTGGAATGGCATTTATAAGATTGATGACTGTGGTCAGGTCCCTCTACCATGCCCTATCAGACCTAGTGTGGATAAACCAGTGAAAATGCAGCGGTCTGCTCCTGTGGAGGACTTAAAAGTTCTTGCTGCTTCAGGGGTTGTTTGATGTAGAACAGGGTTTATTAACTTTGTTACTGTTGGTATTCTGGGCAAATAATTATTTGTTGGAGGACCAGAGGGAGTCTGTCTTGTGCATTTAGGATGTTTGGCACCATCTTTGACCTACACCTACTAATGCCAACCGCAGCCCATGATCCTGTCACTCCCCAGCTGTCTCCAGACATTGCTCAGTGTCTCCAGGATAAGGGAGTGGGTGGTAGTAGTTGTGGCCATTCCGTTAAGAACCACGGGTTTAGAGAATTCTGAGGTCTGTTTCCCGGTAGATGTTGGATTTGTATCTATTTGTGGTCTGAACTTCCACTTGATGGGCACAAGGCTGTAAAACACGTATAGGTTTGATCAGCACTATTTCGGGGGTGCTTTACCTAAGAGGAAGCCCAGAGCAAGAAAGGTAAATGAACTTGGGGATTTCATTGGAGTTCGGGAGGAAGAGCTGAGAAAGGAAGGAGGCCTGCCACGGGCTGTAGCCCCCCTTGCTTTTCCTGCATGCTTTTGGGTCGTTGTTTCCCTCGATTCCTCTGAAAGTCAGCCATAGGCTCCCGACTTTATCATCTGTCCTCCCTACTTTCTGTACTTGTTTTTTCCCAGTCTTTGAGCTCCTTTCCTTTTTTCTGTTCACTCTTCCACTATCGCTACCTTCTTTCCATATCTGGCATCCCATAGGACTTAAAGCATCACACTCTTGTTGAAACATTGTGTTCACTTAACTTTGGGAGACCATGCTGGCTTAGTTCTTCTAAAATCTCAGTTCCCACAATTTCTGAAAGTGTTACAGTGTCTCTTGTCAGTCCTGACATTCAGTCTCAGAATTTGAGTTTCCATGTAAGTGCTGGCAAACATTCTGTAATGTTCACAGTGTTCTAGACATTATTTTAAGCACTTCACAAATACAAACTTCTGATTTTCCTTACAACCCTTGATATAAGTTCTTGTGAAAGATAAAGCTAGTGAGTATTCCTGAGAGTGGCCTGTTGATCAGCTGTGTCAGAAATGTCCTGATATCTTAGTACTCAGCTTATAGCAGTGGTAAGGCATATAATGGAATAATTCGTGGCAAGCCCTTGACACGGGATTTCATGAACAGTAAGTCCTCGTTGTGGCTGTTCTTGCCACTATTGTGTCATCAAGTGAAAAGGAAAAGTGTAAGCGGTAGGAATAGCTGGATTCCATTTTTCAATCAAAATAAGATGCTAATGTAGACCACTGGTTCTGAAACTTGTTGGTCTCAGAACCCCTTTAAAATGATCGAGGATCCCTTACACTTTGAATGGGTGAGTTTATTTATTGACATTTACTGCTTTAGAAGTTAAAATTGGGAAATTGAAAAAAATCATTTAACAAATAACCATTATATCTGTACTGCAAGTGGGAAGAGGACCAGCAGATGGGGGAGGGGGGAAGGGGCGTGAGCAGAATGAAGATGTGTTCTGTGCACGTGCCGCCCACCACAGCGAATGCAGTCACTGTGTGCTGCAAGTGTGTGCCAACGAAACCCTGAAAGGCAGATGGATTACATATTAACACAGACGACATTTATATGAAAAATAGCTCTTGTTCAAGAACTGTTGTTACAGTTAGTGGAATGAATGATGCTACTTTTGTGCTTTTGCAGATCTCTTCAGTGTCTAGCGAGACAAGAGAGTAGAATCTCTAGCCTCATTTAGCCTGTTGTGGTGTCACCCAACAAGGGCCTCTGAGTGTTGCTGTATGTAGTTGTGAGAAAGGGAGAGTAAAAACGAAACAAAATTACTATGAAAATAATTTCGAGTAGGATTCATGGTTCATCTGAATGATGTGTGAAAGGGGTACAAAATAAAGGTTTTCCATGGAAGGAAGGAGAGAGAGAGAATAAGAAGAGGAGAAGGAAGGGGAGAAAGCAGAAGAAGAGGAGGAAGAGGAGGAGGAGTTGTGATTTGAGGACCCCTGAAAAATTTATTGGGGCTTTTCCAGGGATTCCCTAATCATACCCAAAAGTCAGTTATGTTAGTAATGAGGACACCTTGAAAGGTAGGGAAAACTGTTAGCAATAAGATTATAGCTGTCTTTTTATTTTGTATGTTTATCCAATATTGAATTATGGTAATAAATATTTTCATTTTCTTATACTAAATATAAACTTTAGAAATAAAGACTATGAGAGCATTTTCAAAAGAATGAAATAGTGACTACAAAACATAATAGACAATAAGGTAGAAATAGCAAAATGTGGATATGATGATGAAAAACTTCACTTATTTAAAAGTTGAGTTTAAACTCAGATCTGTGAGTAAGCAGGTAGGTTCACTTGCCAGAGCTGCTATAACCAAGAAGCACAAACTAGGTAGTTCAAACAACAAAAATTTATTGTCTCACAATGAATTGAGGCTACACGTCCAAGACCAAGATGTGACAGGGCCATATTCCCCATGAAGTCTCTTGGAGAGAGTCCTTCCTTTCCTTGTCTACCTTTTCTAGCTTCAGTCTCTGTCTTCCAGTTTATCTGTATCTGTAAATCCAGATTTCTGTCTTCTCTTTTGCACTTCAGTCATGCTGGATGTTTTTAAAATTTCATCCTAATTTGATTATGTCTCCAAAAAACCCACTAACCAAGTAAGGTCATATTGATAGTGTCTGAGGCTTAAGATTTCAACATATGTATTCTGGGGACACAGTTTAACCCATGATAACTGGTCANCACAGTTATAAACTTACATTCTACTGAAACATCAGTACTAAATGCAAGTGTACCTTGACATTCAAACTCAGTTCATTTCTGAGGGCTGGTTGTAACTCAAGTTGATTTCAAGTCAAGACTCTTTTTCCCGTAAGAAATAATGGAAATACCCAGAAAGCATTCTGAAGTTCCCGAAGTACCACTTAATTGAAAAGTATTATATGATGTGCATAATTTACCAGAAACACCAATGATTTTCCTACTGTGTGCAAAGAGTTTTAAAATGTGCCCAACTAACCAGCAACATTTTGTGCTGTACTCACCATTCAGGTTGCCATCTTTGGCATGTAGGAAGGGAAGATGAAGTGAGAGGTAGATACTGTTTGGAAGGAGAGCCCCCTTCTATAACACAAGGACTCTGGCTCACTTCGGGCATACTTGTGGCTTATTGGGTCTCAACCTCGTCGATACTAAAACTGGGCTAAAGTTGTCTGTTTCTGTCTTTTCTTTAACACAGCTCTGTAGTGTGACATGACCTTGTCACCAAGCAAGTGAATACAGCAATTGGCTTTTTCTCTGTCTGGATGAGTCTTCTTTGTCCGAGTTTATAGCTCGGTCCATCTTCTCAGGATTTCCCTTACTTCAGAAGGGGAACTTCGCTGCACTGATTGTTGATACTCCTCTTCCCTTCACACAGCTCCTCAGCTGCCATTCTCTGTTGCTCAGCCCAAAGCTGCTGAAGTTCTCTGTAGACAGGTGCTGAGTTCTCCTCCACAGGTTCCTCAGCACCGCCACTGTTTGCCTGCCAGCCTGTGGACTCTGCTATAGTGACAGTGTCATCAGTGAAGTGTGAACTGAAGGCTCAGCCTCCTCTACACAGCCTTCCAAGTGTCTGTTCTGCATAATTTCAGCTCACACTTTCTTGCAGGAAAACTCAGTGTCTTTAGGGAGACATCAACTGAGGATTTCTCAGCCCCACACAGGAAAGGATGTTGTAATGTTCCTTCCAGGACTCTTCAAGGGTCAACTCTGTGTCTGGGATCATGGGGGAGCACCTCAGGAGCAGTTCCTGGGTGATAGCTTCTTAAAGTCAGCTATAGCCTACTGGTCCATAGGGCAGCAGAGGAGTCATATTAGGTGGAAGGAACTCAACTGAGAGCCACGGAATTCTGCAACCCATTCTTCCAAATCTTGTGGGTGAGCAGAGCCTTGAGTGGTAAACCTTAGTCTTCTAGATATTTCTTAACAGTAGGACAGGAAGCCTCCCTGAGCCACTCACAACAAAGTACTCTTGTTGCCCAGCTTTTGCATGAGATCTCCATGTGACCCCGGCCTATCCCTTATGGCTTCATGTCTTTCTGAACGCCATAGAGGTATATCTGATAAACCATGAGAAGGTTTATCTTGAAGTCACCATTCCCACTGGCACAATAGCAGGAAGATTATCCTGCCCTTCATAAGCTTGTGACCTGGCATTTTCTTCTCTTCCTGGGTAAGGTACATTCTCCTGGGTATTTTTCTCCAGAAAAGGCCAGATTCATCACAGTTGAAACCTCGATGAGAGCAAAAGTCATTTCTCTTTGTCGTCATTTCAAAGTGGGGTATATAATTTTCAGCAGCCCTTTTATCAGCCCTGGTTGCTATACCATGCCTACTTATACTGCAGACCCCAGTTCTCGCTTTAAATTGTGAAACCATCCCTTACTGGCATGAAATGGTGTACCATTTTCCCTCATTGCTGGATTATCCTTTTCGAGATCTGCATTTATAACCCTAGCTTTTTCACAAACTGTCGACTCAGATAGGCTGTACCTTGCCACCTTCCTTTCATTTACCCACACTAATAAAAGCCTTTCTACTTCATTTAATACTGTTGCTTGTAACTTGCTAACACAATCAGAGTAATACCCTTAGGAGCACTGGCTTCCCTATACAAGTCTTTTATTCATAAGACTGTCAACATGGTGCATGTATTAGCAAGATCAGTCAAACACCACCCTCATATTTCTCCACAGTTTTCTTAATCTTTTTTGTTGTGAGCGCTTTCTTTACCTTCTCTTCCTTCCTTGGCTGCCTTTTTAGTTTTTTGTTGGGGCCATTTTGATAGCAGTTTTCATAGAGATTATAAGAAGTACTGACCAAAAATCATGTCCACAAACACATGCATCTGGGCTCAGGCTGATGCTTATGTGCACTCGCACAAGCTTTTCTGCTAGTGGGAGTCTACTTGCAACCACACAAGCAGTCAGCATCTGGATCATAACTCAAGACTTTGGTCATAAGATAAACCTAAAACTGTAGTCATAACCTACTGAAACCACCATGGAGGAGGGTTCAGGTCTCTCGCTTAGCAGTATGGCACATAGATGCAACTTAAAGACAAAAAGAGACAGTTCTGCAGTTGAGGAGCTCTGGGATGACCCAATGCTTTTTTGGAACAAAGGACTATGAGTCCAAAAACTCACGGTTATTATTTGTATGAGTCAGAGAGATAGGTGGGTTGGGGTTGCAGCAGAGTACTCTGGAAAAGAAACTTTGAAGACAGTTTCTATAAGGACTGGCAGCAGTTTTGCACCAGGTGCAAAGGCCTTGTAATCAGCAGTACAACAGATAGCTTGATGTGCGAGGCAGGCCCCTTGACTGCTAGGAAGGAACGGCTCAGTTACTCTTCTCTCCTTGCAGGGACAAATACCTGACACCCAAAGTGAAGGAAGGAGAGGTTGATTCAGCTCACAGTCAGTGGAGGTTTCAGTCCATAGTCAGCTGGCTCCACGGCAGAGTGGCACATGGCAGAGAGCAGCTGGTCATGGCAGAGAGCAACCGTTCATGGTGGTGGCAAAAAGCAAAAGAGAGCAGGAGCAAATGGGACTAATGGCAACAGAGAGCAAGTCTGTCTCCCTTTTGTTGCATTCAGGCTCTCTGCTTCCGGCTCAATGTAGCACTCATGCCCAAAATCCCAGTGGATCATGAATTAATCACAAAGTCTAGAAGACCACCCCATGACTGCACGAGGCTTTGTGGGGACAACTAGACACAAACCATAACGACGTATAATTCTGAGCCCCATAGCCTCAGCTGGGATGGCATCTCATGTCTTATGTCTTAGCCCTGGCATCTCACAACCTCTTGCATGAGCCTCCTTCTAGCCATCAGTGGGGAGAGGAGGGAATGACAATTCTTGCTTGTGCTGCAGCGAGACATTGGCATCTCGGCTTAGACTCACTCACATTCTTTTAGCCAATTAAGGGAACATCTGCTTCACTATAGCCAGATCTGCATATCTCCATGAGTAGGGTTGAAGTAAAGATTAGGGTCCTTCCAAGGCAAGAAGCTTCATTTCTCGGGAGTGGAGCTTGATAGTCTCCCACAATATTGCAAGTTGTCTGTGTATGAAGCTGGTTGTAACTCAGCAGTATGTTTATCCTTTCCAGTCCTTACTCTTGACTCTAAAGTAAGCAGAAAAAGTCATAGTTGGTTATCCCAACTTTGGGCTTGTATCCTTTGTGCATTTTCATAATCTACAGGATTTTCAGGTGAGGATTAGAAAGTATTTTCAGTTTTCATTTCAATAACATCCATATTAAATATTGCTATGTACTTGACATTCAATTATGAAATTTACATAGTATTGTAATGTAATTAACACATACTATTAAATTACAAATTAATTGGTGCTATGGTAACAAGTCAACGAGGAATTTATAGTGCTGCTTCTTCTCTCGTAATCCCCTCTCACTGAGCTGATTAACACTTGCAATTTCCAGCTTGCTTTTTTGGCTCATACAAATGCATACCTGCTTTTGTAAGGATTTTAAGCGGCATTGATTTGTATTGTAACGTATTTTTAACAAATCTTTATCTCATAAGAGGGGGGCTTGCAGGTTAGCTCAATTGTTTAAGCTCCTGTTGGGGCAAACCCAGTTAGGCACAGGGGACCACAGTTTGATCCCCAGCTCCCCATGCCTTACCAGGCCCACCCTTAAGGCAGCCCGAGTCAGCAAAAAAAAAAAAATCCTTATCTTATAAGAAAAATAAATATTCATGGGGATTTTCAATTTCTGAGCATCTTTTGTAGAGTCTTCCTGACTCAAGAATACATACAAATTTTAAAATATTATAATACCATTTTTCTTGACCTCTTTTCAAAACATTTTTTTATGCTCAGTTTTTGTATCTAACCACTTATTTGTGTGATCTTATCAAAAAGAGACATTAAGGTTAGGTGAGCAGAAAGAAATTATTGTTATTATTTAGCCAAACTCTTAAGAGTCACTGAAGTTCACTAAATTTGGAGCTTCCCGAAGGCAAGTGATGTTTCTCTCAGGTGTTCCTTCCAGCACATAGAATAGTCTCATGTTGACAGAGGCAGACCAAGAAATGTCCTGCTCCTATGGCCTTCAGGTTCTAGCTTCCCACTGATGATGATACTTTTTTGTTCTTATCTTAGTTCTGCTTTTTTTCCACCTTCCTTAAAAGTGGTAAACTGTCTGTCTGTCTGTCTGTCTGTCTGTCTGTCTGTCTGTCTGTTCTGGAAGAGGTGGTACGCATTGGCTATATCAGCATTGGGAGGCCAGGGCGTGAGAATCACAAGGTCAAGCCTAGTTTGGGCAGCTTGGTAATTGAGCAGAACCCTGTCTCTATCATATATATGCATCCATATGTGCTTTTTTTTTTCTTGTTTTCCTAACTGCTTTTTCAGTTAGTTAATTATTATTGTATAGTGATTTTTATTTGTTTATTTTATATCTTGCTACTCTGCTGAATTTGATCATCAGTCTAGGAGTCTTTTGTTGGACTTTTGTTGGGTCTTGTAAATAAAGGATCATATGATCTGGAAATAATGATATTTTTGACTTCATCCTTATTCCTTTATCTTGCCTAATTGCTATGGTCAATGTTTCAAGGACTGTGTTGAGTAGGAGTGGTGATAATGTAATCCTTGTCTTATTTCTTAATTTTAGAGGAAAATAATTTCAGTTTTCTTTATTTAATATGATATTAGCAGTAGGTTGGTCATAAATGGTTTTTATTATGTTAAGGTGTAGACTTTCTATGCCTGTTTTTTTTCAGAGCTTTTTTCTATCACGAATGAATGTTGGATTTTGTTAGAAGCCTTTTTTGTGTCTACTGTGATCATCATATGACTTCTATCCTTGTTTCTGTTTATGTGATGAATTACATTTTTTGATTTGTATATTTTGAATCATCCTGACATGTCTCTAAAGAAACCTACTTGGTCATGGTGTAGGTGGTTTTTTTTATGATTTGTAGCATTCTGTTTGCCAATATCTTGTTAAGAATTTTTACATCAATGTTCATTAGAGAAATTGGTTTGTAGTTCCCTTTTTTGATTGGATTCTTGTCTGGTTTTAGGATCAAGATAGTGTTAGCTTTCTGAGAAAGGATTTTGGAAGTACTCCTTTTCTACCATTTTCATTAAAAAGTTTGGTGAGTATTGGTGTTAAGTCTTCTTGAAGTTTTTGTAGAATTCAGTTGTGAATCCATCAGGTTCTAGGCTTCTCTTAAATGTTACTACTTCAATTTCATTGTCTATTATTGGGTTCAAGATTTTTAAGTCTTCATGTCTCAGTTTTGGCAGTTCACATATACATTAAGTTCCTAATTTAGGAATGAATTCTCAGAGAGAGCCAGATAGTTCAGTGGACTAATGCACCTGCTTAGGCAGATGCAGGGACTGGGGTTCGATCCCTGGCATGCTGCACTGGCCCTGTTCCCACAGCATGCTGAGATGGCAATTGAGACTGGGCGTGGTAGTGTGCGCCTATAATCCCAGTGCTTGGGAAGCTGAAAATGGGAGGATCACTATGCGTCTGATCTGTGTGGTAAGACCCTGTAGACGATGTACTAAATACAAAAAAAAAAAAAGAATGAAGTCCCTTCCTGGAGAACATTAACAAGTGAGATTTATTCATAAGACTGAAAAAGTGAGTCCTATATATCTTTGACACAAATAGACAAAGTATAAAAAACCAAACACATATGCAAAAGACCATGAATAAACTATTTTTACTTTTAGGCACAGTAAGCAAACAGCTACAGAATCGTGACAGTGTCATGCAGGCATGTGAACTGCTTTTGCACCTTTTCACATGTACACATGTTCATTGTGTGGGGTCCATTTGTATCTGTGGATGTTCATAGTTCCATGGTCCTATGCAAGGACTTACAGTACTTCGGAATCCATCCATTTATTGTGAGTTCTCTCAGTTGTTTCACACATATGTTTGTGAAGCAGTTACTGATAATTTTCTGGGTTTCGGCAGTGTTAATTGTGATTTCACCTTTTTCATTTCTAGTATGACTGGCCAAGGGTTTGTCTATTTTATTCTATGAAAGAACCAGATCTTTAATTCATGATTTATTTTATTTTTTTTTTAAATATCCATTTCACTTATTTCTACTCTGATCTCTGTAATTTCCTTTCTTGTACGAGGTCTTGGTTTGGATTATTCTTGTTTTTATAAGACCTTGAGATGCATCATTAAGTTACTCATTTGGACTCATTCTGTTTTTCTCATGTGGGAATTCAACACTGTGAGTTTTCCCTGTGGGACTTACTTCATTATGTCTCATAAGTTTTTATATGTTGTGCTGGCACTATCATTTCGGAACTATCTTACTTCTTCCATAATTACTTTTGGGATCCACTTATTATTCGAGAGTATTGTTGAGTTTCTATGTTTGGATAGTTTCTATGTTCTCTTTTACTGTTCATTTCTAACCTCCTTGCAGTGTGATCTGATAATGTACGTAGTGAAATTTTGGTTCTTTCGCTTAGGAATGCTTTATTCGCTAGCGTTGTGGACTGTTTTGGAGAAAGTACCATGTGCTGCCAAATAGAGCATATGTTCTGTTGTGCTTGGGTGGAAAACTTGTGTATGTCTATTAATTCCATTTGTACAAAGGTTTGGTTGAACTCTGATATTTCTTTTTTGGTCTCTGTTTAATTGATATAACTATTGTAAGAGTGGATTTTGAGCTCCCCCACTATAATTGTATATATGTTTATCTCTCATCTTGCATGTCCATCCATTTGTTTTATCCATTTGGGTGCACCACAGTTTGGTGCTTGTATATTTTGTAATTGTTAGCATTTCCTGTTGAACAGTTCCCGTAATGTCCTTTTTTGGCCTCTTTTGATCAGTGATAGCTTAAAACCCACTTTGTCTGACGATAGGGTAGTTACTCCTGCTCATGTCCAGGTACCTGTTACATGGATTATTATTTCCTCTCTGTCTTAGTTACTTTTATCATTGCTGAGAGAAAATACCCAATGCCAAAGTTTAAGGCTCACAGATTTATTTGGCTCAGTTTGTAGAGGTTTCGAAGCATAATCAGCTGGCACCAAGGTAGGGTGGCATGGCAGAGAACAGTGCATGGTGCCTACAAGGCAGCAAAAGCCGCAAAGAAGAGGACACAAGACTCTCCCTTATATTGAATCCAGGCTACCTTCTCTAGAGGGGGTTTAGCATTCACATCCTTACTCCTAGGCAGAGCTATGCCAAACCGATCAGTGGAGTGACTGACTTATCACACATCCTTAAGCCCAGCATCACGCTCCAGATGCTGTCATCTCTGAGAAAGCCCCATGACTACAAGGTTTTGGACGGCAAATCTACACACAAACCCTAACACCATTAGGGAGTTTTGTTTCTTGATCCTTGCGCTGATCTGTGTCTTCTGATTAGTTAGTTGAATCTAATGTATTTATATGATGGTTGGAAGGGATAGGGATTGACTCCTTCTTGTCACTGTATTGATTTCCTTTTGCTGCTTTTCTTTTGTTCTCCTCTGAAGTGCTAGCCCTATCTGATATACTTATCTTATTGGGCCTTTCAGCCTTGTCGGCTTCATTGTTTCCTTTTAGGAGATCCTTGGGAATTTGTTGAGTGTCAGTTTGTTGGATTTCTTTATCATGAGGGTTTTATCATGGAAGTATCTTATTTCTCTATTTTGAAAGATAATTTTGCAGGCTATAACTGGGTAAGAAGTTGCCTTTTTTATTTTTTGAAGAGAATAAAAAAATTTAGAAATTAGAAGTGAATTTCACTAACCAAGACATTAGGAATTCAGCAATGATTGTTGTATTGCCTAGTGCTGTCTTCAAATTAACTATTTATATTACTAAATATAAGCATGCAAAATTGGTAAAAAAAAAAAAAAAAGTTAAGAAAAAATAAGCATTGACTATTCCTTTCAATAAGCCATAGAAGTCAGTAGTATAATTATCCTGGTTATCTTTGTACATACATACCAGATAGAAAGTTTTTTCTAAGAGCTTGAAATATTTCATTCCATGCTCTCCTTGCCTTTAAGAATTGTGTTAAGAAACCTCTTGTAGTTTTAGTAGATTTTCCTTTATAAGGTGATTCATTGTTTTTGTCTAGCAGCCTTTGCAATTCAATTCTTGTGTTGAATTTCTGATATTTTAATTATTATGTTGCATAGAGAGTTCCTTTTTTCTGATCATGCCTATTTGAGGTTCTATAGTGTCACTTATCTGTATGTTAAATTCTTTTCCCATGTCTGGAAAGTTTTCTGCTGTTCTTGTGTAAGTAAATTCGTATGCCCTTTGTGCTGTCTTCTGATTTTTCACCAATTCCAGTTATTCTCACATTAGCTGTCTTTGAATCATTCAGGAGCTGTTGGATCCATTTTTCATGTTCTTTTGAAGTTATTTCTCATTAATTGTTCAGTGTCCACAGCTACAGTCAGTGTCCTAGGTTTGCCACTCTGCTTCACATTGGTTGTTTCTGCTACTCATACTTTGAATCATGTCTTCAGTCTCCTACATTTGTTTAGAACTTTCTCGTGAATTCCCACTCTTTCCTGTGCTGGTGCATGTTTTCCCCTTTCTTTAGCTGCACTAGCTGTTTTATTAGTGTCTTTTCTGAAATTACTGATCATTTGCTTCATTATAGTCATTACAGTTGTATCTTCTATAAATTCACCAAATGCCTCATAGAACTAGTTTACCTCCATTAATGTTCTTTAAGACCTATTTGCTATGTAGCTAACGATCCTCCCCTACCTCCTGTACTGACATGGGGGAAGTTGGGTGTTTTGAGGGGGTTTTGTTTCCTTGGCTCTTGATTCTGTTTTGTTTTTGATTTTTATTGTGGTTTATTTTTTGCTGGGGCTAGCAAATTGTTCGACCCAGTGTCTTGTTTTTCAGGAGTGATTGACAGTATCGTTTATGATCCCCTGGAAATCCAGGTGTTGGCATAGAGAGAAAGCCAGCGCTAGCCACCACTGTGTTGCCTTTTGATGGTAGTAAATTCAACAACAGTGTCCTCATATGTTGACTGGATATTGACAGAGGAGCACCTCATGACAAGACCTTTACCAAAACAAAGAGGACTATGGTTTTAATAAAGACATTTAGGACCCTCTTGTATTGACGTGTAGCAGTGGTGGCAAACCTATAACACATATTATTATTATTGAAAGCTCTAAAAGGCTCGCCATCATTGCCCTCCAGTGGCTTAGAGCGCTGACTCTGACTTCTGCTGGATGTTGTTGGCAGTGCCAGAGCGCAAACATGTCACCAGGCTCCACGCTTTTTTTCTTCAGGATGGCCCTCTTTGATGATTACTCCCACTGAACCTGGCCTCCTACAAAATAGCACAGGCCCTGTGATCTTTCTGGTCTGTTCCCAGGCTCCTCCAGAGACCCTGCCTTAGTTCTTGCACTCCCCAAGCCTGTTCCCCACAGCTTTCTGTCACCAGGTCTGCATCACAAGGCCTCTGTGGAAGGGTATCACTTCAGTCCTGAAGCAAACACTCCTTCTGGTGTGGGTCTCTCCTTTAATCAGGTCGGTCAGTTGATTATCAGCTCTGTTGCCCTGTGCTATGGAGAAACCGGGGTTGGAGGCGTAACATTCAGTTCCTGGATCCTTGCGACACCAGAAGGGGCTGGTCAGTGTTGGCTGGAGGTAGGACATGATTCTCAGGCCCCACTGCCCCTGGCCCAGGGCTTTGGCAGTTGTTGGTATTGGCTGGAGGGAGAGAGCACACTTCTGGGGATCTCTTGGGTTTAGTGTGGGGCTCTGACTGGTGCAATCTCGGTGTTGTTTTAATTTGCACTTCTGTAATGACCAAAGATGCTGAACATTTTTTCATGTACTTATTGACTATTTGTATCTTTTAGATGTGTCTGATCACTTCAGTTACCTGCTTTTTGATTGGGTCTTTTATTTGAGGGTATCTAATCTATTTAAGTTCTCTGTATATTAAAGATATTAGTCCTCTGTCCATGGAGTAGCTGGCAAAATGTTTTCCCATTCTGTAGATTGTCTCTTCATTCACTCTATTAGTTTGTTCTTTTGTGGTGTAGAAACCTTTTAAGAAATATAATTCCATTTACTGACTCTTGATGTTACTTTGCATGCAATTAGAGTTCTGTACAGGAGGTCCTTGCCTATGCCTATGCCTTCAAGAGTTTTACCTAGTTTTTCTTCCCAGCAGATTTAGTCTAACTTTTAATATCCAGATTTTTGATCCATTTGGTTTTATCTTAGTATAAGGTAAGACATACAGCACTCAGGAATCGCAGTCATCCTGGATTCTGTGTTTTGCATGTGCACTGGTCTCATGACTTCGACACTGTGCTCACTCGCCTGACCAGTTCTGCCCTAGTCCTAGTCTCCTTCCTCACTCCCTGCTGTAGTACACCTGTATCCCGGCACTCTGCTCACTGTCTGAACACCCTAGACCACTGGTGGCAGTGGCAAACCTGTGGCATGTGTACTGTAGCGGGATGTTTGTATCATTGAAAGCTGTAAGAAGTTCACTATCACTGCTCTAGACTATGGCAACCATCCAAGCCAAGATGTGTCCTTGCTTATGTTGGTAGATAGGGAAAGTGATCCCCATGGGATACTTTGGGCAGCCTGACCCATACCCACACATGAGCTGTGCTCATCACCAGCTGCAGCGTGCGGCCAGATGGGTTGGACAGAGAAGAGCACTCGTGGTGGGCAAGGGGAAGGTGGGACAAGCCCTCCGCACCTGGGGCACCAAGACCACTGTTCACTGTGCTAGACGTAGGCAGCAGGGCAGAGGTTCAGCCAGGCTTCTGCTCTTAATGGCAGCACTTTCCTATCCATCCATCTCTGAAAGCTACGCTTGCCTCATTTCTCACCATGCAGGGTAGGGGGTGTGTCCTTCCTGGCCTGACCTTGAACCTCTCAGGGGGATTGTGTCTGGCCTGAACCCTCTCTGCAGCTGTCTTCTGTTTCCACCCAGTCACCATGGTAAGGTGCCACTGGAAACCCTGAAATAATTCTGTAGGGGCTGGCGAGATGGCTCAGTGGTCTAAAGCACCTACTTGGAACAAGCTTGGCAAA
>NDGM011036905.1:0-15211 GCA_002564305.1 Octomys mimax | reverse complement strand
AAATCTCAAAACAAGATTTTAGGAGAGTAACAATGGTTAGTACATTGTGTATTGTTACTGCCTCATTAATCCTTTTGATTGGTTAAGAAATTATTATTCAGTCTCTGTGTTTGTATAATTTTTTTGTTTTTATAGTTTCTTTGCTGTTGATTTCTAGTTTCATTGTATTGTTACCTGATAGAATGCATGAGATTACTTCAGTTTTTTGTATTTATAGAGACTTAGTTATAGCCTAAAATGTGATCTATTTTATAGAAAGTTCTAATATGATCTAGAAGATTTGTTTTGTTTTTTGAGACAGGATCCTATGTAGTTCAGGCTGGCCTTGAGCTCACTATATAGCCCAGGCTAGCCTTGAATTTATAGTGATTCTCTTACTTCAGCTTCCCAAGTGCTGGGATTACAGGCATGCCACCACTCCCCTATGAAGTGAATAGATTTTTAAAGGACATTCCCCAGTATTTAAATACTTTCTTCTAAGCCAGTGAAGTTATTCTTTTAAGTTTGTCCGGGAACTCTTGCATAGTCTGTTCAGTTTTGTGTATTCCTTTCTTTTCTGAACCTGTCTGAATATCCTAGCACTCCCTGTCTTCCTGATACACCTTCTTCTGATTGGTCTTGTCTGCTGGTAGACTGCCAAATGAGTTTTGTATTTATTTGTATGTTATTTATTGGTTTTATATTTAGTTTTCATTTCCCAGTTGTCTGCTTGGTTACTATTAAAAACTTCATTATAGTGGCCTTTCATATCCTGCAATATCTTAATTCAAGTGCTTGTTTGTACCTTCTCTGAGCTCATTGATCAATTTAGTCATTGATTAATTCAGCTGGCTATTAGTCTCTTGATTTCATTTGTCATTTTAATTATAAGTTTAAAAAATTCTTTACAATTTCATTACCTGTGATACTAGCTTTCAAGGTGTTATATATTTTAGAGATACTATATTGCCTTGTTTTCTCATTTTAGTTGTGAATCTGTTGAAATTTGCAGCTCATTTGGGAATGATATCTCTTCTGTTGTCATACAAAGATCTTTAAGTGGCTACCCTAGTCTTTAGGTATGCCTCTATGAGAAAGTTCCCACAAGACCTGTTTTTGGATACAACACTTAAGTTAAAGAGGGCTTATAGCACTGGAGGGCTCAAGGTTGTTCATATACTCTCCCCTGTAGGTTCAGATCCTCTTCCACAGTGCTTACTGTGTTGACCTACTATCAGCAACTTAGGTCCATTACCAGATGTATAGACTGCTCCAGGAGGGCACCAAAAGACAAAGTAAATATTTTCCCCGATTACCATCCATTCTGCTTCTTTCAGACAGAAAACTTTGCTAAGTGATCACTGACTTGATCTCTTCTATCATGTTTATAACTGAAAACAAATAATTCATTGGCCCAAATTAAAGCAAACGCAAAAAAAGTTTTTGTTGAACTATAACTGAAAAAAAGTCTGGAAATAATAAAATTACTTTGTCTGAAATAAAATTTACATTATTATATTTATGCAGAAAATTCTCAGGTAAAAAAATGAAACTTTTCTTACAAAATTGTATGATGCATAGTGTTGCCTGTTTAACTTCATGTTTATTTTGCAGAACTATCAGAGGGTTCATTTCTCAAAAAGTATTTGAGATTCAGCAGTTTTTACAAGGGACTTCTTGTCTTAATCATTTTCTCAATGATGTAATATAATACCCAACACTCACAACTTAAAAGATTAGGTGTATTTTGGCTTGTCTTTCTCCCTCTGGTCAGTTGGATCCAAAGAAACAACATGGCAGAAAAAAAGCTGATTACCTCATAGCAGCTTTGAAGCAGGGAGAGAATGAATGAAGGGAAGACCTTGGAAGGAAGCTTAAACTCTTCCAGGTATAGTCTTTTTTATGTAGTTTGGTGAACAGAAGTTGAATAAGCTATGAAAAATGTAGGACATAAAGCCGAAGAAGATACAAGGTTTTACTGAGATTGCTCACAAGAAAAGCCATGTGAAAAGATCTGGGAGTGAATGTTGGAATGAGTCTGGAATACACATAACACATTTTAATAATGTCTTTAGTCTTTTGTAATTTATGTTTCAAAGAGACCGTGCCTGTTGTCTTACACATTGTATAGTTGTCTGCTTCCTTGTGTAGCTTGACTTACTCTACTGTGTCCTATTTTTCGGGTAACAGAAAGCTAGGTATAAAGGTTGATTAGACTCATATTTGGTAAGGAGATTTCATGGTGACATACACTTATCCATTGCTTAATGATCCAGTGTATTCCTAAAAATGTATCATTGGGTTGTTTTACTCATTGTGAAAAACATCATAGAGTGTTCTTCTACAAATCAGATGGCTACATTGTCCATAGATATGATGATACCCTATAGCTGTCTTTTATGTGTGATATATGTGCAGATCTCACAGAAATGTTATGTAGCACATGACTGTGTTTCATAATTCATCATAGGAAGCACACAGTGTCAAGTTACTGCACTTGTCAAACAAAGTGATTATTTGCTAAAGTTGGATTAACAGGTTCAGTTTCTGGGTTATAATGGTGTGTTTTCCTCTTTGCAGTTACAAAGTACGATATGTATGGGTTAGTAATTTGGCCGCTAATGTTGAGTTTTCATTCATTTGCGAATTTTATTGAGTCAGCTACTTCATTTGCAATTTCAAAATGTTTATATCTTTCCTCCTAATTTTATATGAGTTGTACCTATTACTTGGCATTTTTTCTATAAAAATTACTTTTTTCACCAAAGGAGGCATCTTTAAAAAGCTTAATATTTTGCTTATTTATTTTTGGTACTGGGAATCGAACTTAGGACGTCACACTGGTAAGGCAGGAGCTGTACCACTGAGCTAAATCCCCAGCCTGAAAAACTTGTTATTTTGAATAACAAGTTTCCAGAGTAGAGTGTGTGTGGTAATTCCCTCCAAAAGTCCCCCATTTTATTTGCTCTCTTTAAAAAAAAAAAAATCATTTATTTTTGGTATTTTAGGGAAAGGTCTCATTACTAGATTGGACTCGTAGTGATCCACCTGTTTACAGCTTCCCAAGAGCTGGGATCACAGGCGTACTACGCTATTTGCTCTCTTTGAAAAGTTGTTGCTGTAGACTTTGCTTCATATTTTGTGCCATTCCCTTTATGTTAGAATGTCTGTACATTACTCATCTTGAATGGCCCATCTCAGAGTCCTTTTTTAAAAAAAATTCCAGCGCAGTTTTATATGTGACTCTTCACCTATCATATTTTATCTGAAACTAATCTAATCTGAATACGTAAAGAGCACTTTGTACCTTCTTCTTTGTGGGTGGTGGGGAGGGTTACTGAAGATGAAACCCAGGGATTTGTGAATACTAGTCTATTAATCTACCACAAAGCTATTCCTCTGACTTGGTAACTTTCTTATGGGATCTGTATTTTACTGTTATTTGAACCCCTACTATATCTCTTCTAAAAAATAATTAAAAAAAAATACTACCACCACAGAAATTTATAAGAATAGTAGTCAACTGTATTGTCTCATTTGTCTGTTCTCTCTAAACATGCGCAGATTTTTTGCTGGCCAATTTGAGAGCAACTTGTAAGCATTCTGATCTTTTGCCTTTAAATACTTCATTGTGTCTTTCCTAAAAATAGTTCTTTTTCTTTAAATTTTAAAAAATCCTCTCATTTTTTGGTACTGGGAGTTGAACTCAGGACTTTGGGTTGCCAGGCAAGAGCTTATGCCACTGAACTATATCCCCAGCCCAAATTTTAAAAATTCTTCTGAACATTTCTAGAAATACTTGATTATTGACCAAAGAAATTTAAAATTGATACAATGCTCCTATTAATATTGTGCTATTAGTCCATAAGTAAGTTAAGAAAGACTTATTTGTTCCATAATTATATGTCCCTCAAAGTAGACAGCTGACAAAAGTTTTATCGCATAACTTTATGAGTTGTTGCTGTTTTTTCTTTCTTTCTTTTTTTTTTTTTTTTTTCGGAACTGGGGATTGAACTCAGGCCTCTGTGCTTGCCAGGCAAGCACTTTATTACACAAAGCTATCTTCCCAGCCCCCTATTTGCTGTTTTTTTTAAGTCAGTTTCTTCAAGGTTCTTAGCTTCCTTCCTGATGCTTTATTTTTCTAGCAGAATACCTCAGTCAGACACTGTATACAGATAAAATAGCCTGAACTCCCTCTCTGCACCATCAGAGTTAGTATTGTCTGATTTATTTAGCTCCAGCTTTTAAAAGGTATTATTAAAACAATTTATACAATATTTAAAATAATGCTCAACTCTTGAGCAAAATCTGTAAAAATTTAAAATTTCCTCAAAATCGAAAGCTGGTACGAATATGAAATGAATTGTGAATTAATCTTTCTTTTTGTTGCAGTAACTAGAATCGAACTCCAGACCTTGCACTTGCCACGCAGGCACTTATGCCACTGAGCTAACCAGGCCTGAATTGTGCATTTATATAGGAGTTTGCCACATGGAGCTGCCATTTCAGCAATAGTATACAAGTTGTACTGTTGTTTATGTGAGATTATCAACAAGTGATTTTAATGGCCATATGCTATTATGTACACTCAGTATAACGTATTCTATATATTTTTAAGTTGGTATGGGGCTGGGGATATAGCTCAGTGACACAGTGCCTGCCTGCCTGCCTAGCAAGTGCAAGATCCTGAGTTCAATTCACAGTATCGAAAAAGAAAGAAAGAAAGAAGAAAAGATGGTAAGAACTGGTGTTGGAATAGAAGGGCACACTTCTCAGTCGGTAACTGAACTGGAAGTGAAATAGTGAAAAGCTATGAGAAGTAGATTAAATGTCCTGCTATGCTATGCTGCTAATCTAGACAAAACACAAGGATTGTGTAGGGGATTGAACTCAGTATCTTGTGCTTGCTAGGCAGGCATGTAAGCTGCTGAGCTATCTCCCCAGCCCCCTGTATAGTTATTGAAAAAATCTGTATTAACATCTAGGTGAGGGAGGTTTATGTGCTCTGAGAGTGAGCCTCTGTGGGTCTTCAATTATAAAGCAGTTTATGACTTTGTCACCTGAATGTGCCATATGCTGATCTCACCTGATTATAAAACATTTTCAGTAACTGATAAAAATTTTAAGTAATTTTTATAGCTTAATATCTATATCAGTACATAATACTGTCTTTAATATTAATATATTTTATGTAACTTAAAAGCCCTACTCCTTTTTTGCCGCTACAATAGTATGTTCATTGCAGAAATTTCTAACTTTATAAAAACATTTTAAATTATGTAAAATTCACCTCAGATAATAAATATTAACAGTTTTTAATATGCAAGATTTTTTTTTTAGTCTTGTATCCTTTCCTCATACAGTATCTGGAACCTTTTTCTGTCTTGGGCCTCTGTTCCCTTCTTTATCCTGTAAGTATGTTCAAAGATTCTATTTAAATAAAAGCAGGCATAATCAATAGGATCCTATATTTACCTTTTTTCCTATTGAACTTGAGAAAAATAAGTTTACCTTTTTTTCTTTCCCATTCTCAACATACTGTAACTTGGCTTCTGGTGCTTTTCTATAGTTACTGTTCTCTTTTTCTAGTAATTTACCTAAAATTTTTTTCTGATTATACAGGTGAGCAAACATATCTTTAAAAACATATACAGGGAGAGGCATAAGGTTGATCTTTTAAGCTAATCTTTACCTAAGATAATGTCTTTGAACCACTTGGTGTAAATAATCCATAGGTACCATACCCTGGGGAATTGTTTGTCAGAATCTGTAGATGATCAAGTCCCTTAAAGATAACCTGCAAAATACTCCCATCCATGTTAATCATTTCTAGATTACTTATACCTAACATAATGTAAATACTCTGTAAATTGTTGCATTGTATTTTTTAGATAGTAATAACAAGGAAAAAAGTCTGTACAAGTTCAGAATGGATAGTTTTTTCCCTAATTAAATCTGTGGTTGATTGAATCCACAGATGCAAAATCCTTAAATATGGAAAGCTATATTCCTATATGTTTATTAATGTGTTAAATGATGCACAGTGATGCCTTGGTTCATAAACTCAATTCTCTCCACAATTCTGGTTGTAAATTGAGCTGAATGAGAACTGACTCAAATTTCTCCATAAGGTCAACATGGAACCTCACCATTATTAATTTATTTTATTTTATTTTTTTCTGAACTGGGGATTGAACTCAGGTCCTTGCACTTGCCAGGGAAGTGCTTATTCTACTGAAACATCTCCCTGGCCCCCACCGTTATTAAATTTGATTCAGTTCCTCATACAGCTTGGTTTGTGACCAAAATTGTGGAATCATATTCATGAATCAACGTACCACAAACATGTTTTTTTAAATGAGAGCTCATATATACTATCCTATAACCTACTTTCCCTATTGTGTGTGATCATCCTGATCTATTTTAGATAAGTTACAAAACCAACCACTGTTTATGTGACATAAAGCAAATTGCTCTTTTTCTCTTAATCTCATTGTCTGTATGGTGGGAGTAATAGAACCCAACTCATATGCTGTTTCTAAGTATGAAATGGATAATTTGTGTAGACCTTTGATCAGAGGCTAACAGAAATTGCTAAATATTAGATTCTTGCGTGGAGATGTTTATTTGTTAAAGTGTTGCATACTTGTTATTATTGATTATCAATTTATCAAAACAAAGAAGACATTATTCTTTTTTGTATTATTTTAGGTCTTTACCTGATTATTTTTCATTTCCATGTGCTATAGCCACCTCACTGCTGCTTTTCAACCTTACTGGCTTTTCTTCTTTTTGGTATTAGAGGGAAAAATTTCAGTCATACAGAAAGCATTGTGGATATTATCACTATCCATGTTAGCTATCTACCTTAAAATAAAATATTGTATAGTTGAAGTTACTTTGTTTTTCACTATGTCATGTTCTCCGATCTTGTTCCACCAGAATTATTTATCTTTAATTTGGTGCTTATCATTCCCATGTATTGTCAGTTTTCTTTATGTTTCTGGTGTTTGAGATTCATTGAATTTTTTGGATCTGTGGGTTTACAGTCTTTATCCTCATTGAAAATTATCATCTATTATTTCTTTAAATATAGTTATATCTAGATTGATTGGTCTCACAGCTCAGTGATGTGATTTATTGTTTCAGTTTTTTTGTTATATTTATACATAGTTTCTGTTGCTATGTCAAGTTCATTAATCTT
The DNA here is from genome assembly GCA_002564305.1 of Octomys mimax. Lineage (NCBI taxonomy): Eukaryota > Metazoa > Chordata > Mammalia > Rodentia > Octodontidae > Octomys > Octomys mimax. The sequence continues at coordinate 8,028 of NDGM011036905.1, read as the reverse complement.
TTCTTCCAGAGTGTCTAATCTATTGTTAATCTCATTTAATTTTTCATCTCACGCATTTAAATTTATCTCTAGAAGTTGTTTCATTTTTAATTTTCAGTATCACATTAATGTACTTATTTTCCCATCTTAATGAATATTTGGGACAGAACTAAAGTAACTTTTAAAATGACTTTGTATATTAATTAAATTATATCATTTGTCATGTCTGGGTCTCTTTTTCTTGTTTTGTTTTTTTGGTCCTATCTTCATTTTATTTATTTATTTATTTATTTATTTATTGCTTCTTGACATGTTGGTAATGTTTAGTGAATTTGGAATTAGGAAGCTGAGGCAAAAGCATTGCAAGTTCCAGGCTAGCCTTTTAGTGAGACTCTGTCTCAGAATGGGTTAGGGTTCTAGCTCAGTGATAATAGTACTTGCCTTAGCATTCATGAAGCCCTGAGTTCAATCTCTACAACCAAAAACAAACAAACAAAAAAAAAACAACACAAAAAAACCAACCTACCAAATATTTATTGAGCTGCTGTCACAGTCTAGTCACATGCCACCCTTTAGATGCTAAGGATTAAGTGATATTCTTAAATCTGTACCCTATTGGGGTTTAGAAGCCAATGAATTTAGAAATTAAAACATAGGAATAAGGGTTCCTAGAAGCCATTGAGTTTATTTTATAAAAGGGGAACACACTCTGCCCCAAAGAAAATGATTAATGTCTTGTAGCTTCTTAGTTGACTGAATAGTTCTAATTTGCTATTGGGATTTTCAGCCTCCACTGGTACGGGGTTTGCTACTCTTGGAGATGCCTTCTATATCTGCACCATACTATCATAGCTATAATAAAAATTACATGAGAAATGTCAAAAATACTAAGAAACCAGCTAAAGGGTTTTGTATAACTATTTTTCTTTACAGAGTAGAGTGCCCAGTCAGTACTTGACTGTTGCCTATACTATTTTCTTTTTTTAAAGGGTCTACACACAAGGTCTACAGGGTCTCACTACACAGATCGGACTCACAGTGATCCTCCTGTTTTCAGCCTCCTAAGTGCTGGGATTACAGGTGTGCACCACCATTCCCAGTCTTAGTCACTGTCTCAGCATGGCCCAGAGGCGGGGCTGGCACACCTGGGATTGAACCCTGGGCCCTGTGTCTGCCTTGCTTTAATCCACTGAGCTATCTGGCCAGCCCAGTTTTCAATAAACTGCTTAAAACTGATAAACTTTAAGGAACCGTAAGCTTTGGTTAAATTTTACCCTTTCCTATTATGATCATTGGCAGGGGGTTGGGATTAAGAGAAGGAAAGTACTGTCAGCTTTCAGTAGAACATTTAATTTCCAAGCACGTTTGGTGTGGTAAAAGGGCTATTTTAGCTCAGGATGAAATGTGTTTCTGCCTGTTCCCCAAACCACAAATCACTGTGAGAAAAGAACACAATTTCTTTTCTCTCTCACTTAGAGTAACACAGAACCCTCTGTGCCCAACTGTGTAATGGTTTTCCTGTCATACAATAAGCAGTTTTCCAGTGGACACCAGCTGAGTGTTCTGTTCAATTCTGAAAGTGTTTCTAAGTGGACATAGTGTTGGGTCACACAGACTAGGGGCTCAGCCCCACAAGATGGACTCACTTCAGATGCTAGTTGCAAGTAGTAGGTTGTTACCTATAATTGTCACTTACCACATACATAAATTAAGAGTTATTGAAACACTTTTGTTGATTGTAATTACTTTGGTAGTATGGTTCATTGAGCTCAGGGCAACTCCTATACTGGTTTATAATACAAAGGATGCAGGATACAGATGAACAGCCAGATGGAGAAGTGCATAGGATAAGGATGGAGTTGGCATGTTCCACACTCCTAGCACATGGATGTTTGCCAGCTCACATGTCCATCAAATTTTGTTAAAAGTTCTTGTGGGGCTGATCTCCAGTTGCCTTATCTCTTCTTTGGAGGTTCATGGAGAAGCTGAAAGTTATTACCTCTGATCTTTAATCTCTGGTTTTTCTGATGACCAGCCTCATCCTGGCACTTTCTGGTGGTCCCATGCTAAGCCAATTCATTAGTAAAGGCTCAGGTATGAAGGAAAGCTTTATTGTAACAAATGACCATCACTCAAGCATTGTGAGGGTTCCTGTGCAACAGGAAACAGGGACAAAGACCTTTCTGTCTATATTTCTGGTTTGGTATGTTTTGTTTTGTTTTTTTTGGGTAAGATCTCCCCATGTTGTCCAAGCTGGCCTGGAAGCCACACTCCTGTGTGTGCTACCATGCCTTGCTTTAATATGTTTCATGTTATACTACAATACATATATAGCTGCACATGTATTGTTTGATCCTCCTGCAATAACCCCATTAGGCTCTGTTCAAAGTAAAGTCCCACAGAACCTATTTCAGGTATATCTTATTAGGCTTTAAACAAAAGGGTGTCAACTGATAAATACTAGTAATAACAACAGTATGATGCTTACTATTTGATAACTAACTCTTCCTTAGAACCCTCATAGTGAAATTTAGTTTAGTATAGAAATTGCTGATGTAGCCCATGTGTATCTGACATTTTAGGAGTAAGAGTTGTGTATAAGAAGCAAATGGCAGCGATTCAGTTGTTTGACTTGGGGGTCATTCATAGTATCTGTGGACTCTGAAAAAACATTGTCAACCAAAACTATATATCATATAGTCTTTCTTCCTATTCATTTGTGTAGGGAGAGTGGTTGGAAGCTTATTATACTGCAAGCCAATGCAGTCTCTGTGTCTCATCCTCTGTATATTAACCTGTGTTCCAAATGATCTTTAGGACTAAGCGTGAATTCACAAAGTTAGGTTACTTCTGGGTTAAAAACAAAGACTTCTGAAGTTTGAAACGGTACATAGTTTATAGCTATCTTTTTGTGGTGGGTTTCTTTCTTTCTTTTTGGAAAGGCAAGGGATTAGGTGAAATAGATTTAGCAAGCCACAGAAATTAAAATTAGGCTTCACTGGTGAAATATATTTATTTACTTTAGTGAATAGAAAAAAGGTAAATTTTAGAGATAATATTTTAAATTATTACATTTTCTTCTTTCTGCTCCCCTTCTCAAAAATACCACATGGAATATTCCATTCATTACTGCCTGAGAAAGTCATTACTTTGCAGGCTGCAGTTTCTGAAATGGTTTAGTGGAAGAAATGTTTGCTTGCATTTTTTTAGTGATTTCTTTTTGGCGGTTGTTTTTTGATTATCCAAACTGTAGCAAACAAGGAGAAACAGGTTTTAATTTATGTTGGGGAAACCTTGAAGAGCATTTCATCAGATGACTCCCTGTCAGCCTCATAGCTTGGAAAAAGAGATTAATGAAATAGCATCTGAAGCAGCAGTGTACTCTTGTGGAATAAACCCTGACATCTTCTACAGTGTTTTGAGGGATAATTTTAAGTTCTTTAGATACAGATTACATAAAGAAGATTGTAGGACACGTGACACATTCTTCTTCTTGTTTTTTTTTTTTTTTTTTTTGTATTTCAAATAGAAAAATTGTTACCTTTAAGAATGGATCCTGGAGAGATGTTGTCACAGTTATAACTTTTCTTGTACAATTTTATCTTGTACAACTTTTTATGTTAATTTTTTTCAAATAAGGAACTTGAAATAGTTTTGCTTCATGTGTAAACTATTATTGTAATGTTAGAATAATGGATTGCCTGTGTATTGTAACCACAAAGGTAAGATACAATATGCTTTCATGTTTCACTGTTAAGTAAGATAAACCTTTTGCTGATAATATGTTTAAAAAATGTTAGAATTGTTAGATGTTTGAAAACAGATATTTGAATCTATGTGATATTTAGTTCATATTCTTTATGGAAGACTGTTTCTAAATGTATTTTAGATAGGTTAGAAACAGTATGTAGAACAGATTCCTTTTCTCTAATATTTACAGGAAGCTTTACTTATAACAACAGAGGTCTTATAAGGCCTTGATTATACTTAAATCTTTTTAAAAATGTTCTCAAAGTTTTTCTCTTCCACTTCATTTTGTGTCCCAATATGTCATGCTAGTTGAAAGTATAATTCATTTTGAGAACATTTTCTGGACTCTTCTATTTATTGTAAAGGTAGTTAGTTTTTTAAAGAAGAAAATAGTCAAATTCTGATTGTGTTACCTTTGCAAATATATTCATTTTGAATTTAAGATGATTAAACTTATACAAGTACTTGTTAAAGTACTTGTTTAAATCCTGTTATGCACATTGTTCTCAAAATGCAGTGTATTTAACTTAATTTCTTAAGTTTGGCTTCCTTTATTTCTGAACACCAGTTTGTGAATATTGTGTGATTGTGTTATAAATTCTGGGTGCTAACATTTGAAATTTATACATTGGTTTTGAAAATGTGAAACAATTTATCTTTTTATTTCTGTATATTGGTGTGTCACATAGTGATTGTTAAGTGAATTTGAAATTTTTAAGATATTCAGTGGCAGAAGAATAAGTAAATGTGTAATTTCTGAAAGTAGGCTCTCCAATATAGTGAACTGTTCCTCATTAGGAGAAACAGTGGCGAAATTTATGTAAATTATTTTTTCAGTCTTACAGTTCAGTAGTACTTGATGGGATGCAGACATGCCCATTATGTGAGACCACCCCTCTCTATATAAGAGGATGTCTTCTGTACTGCTAAGTAGCCCTTGTAATGAAATATTCCTAAAGAATGTTTAAAGGGCACAGAAACCTAGAAAACAGGGTTCTGTTTTTTTATGAGTTCTTCATACAAACATTGGTAGTTGTTTCTGTCCAATAAATTATCATTCCATTCAGTTTAGTTTTCATCTCCAGTATACCAAAGTTAATTGAGCTGAACTGCCTTTTTCCTTTGCTGTTTCTTGATAGATTTAGAATTTTTTATCCTTAAAGTATTTATAAATTTTTATTATGTAACTGTTAAAAATAGAAGATGTAGGTTGGAAGTTAGGAAGCCTAAAACATGATTTGTAGTTAATTTTTAAAAACCTAAATTAAAGTGATCTGTTCTATTAGTAGAAATAATACCTTTGAACATTTTAAGCCAATGGTTATAGTAGGAAAACAAAATTCTTGATTTTCTTTTAAACCACAGTATACAGTATATCCTCCCTCTCCCTGACTCCCTACCCCTAGTCTTTTTTCTTTTTGGATCTCTAAAGAGCTTTGTAGTTTTGAATGTTTTTAAAGTCAGACAATTTAGTTGATGTAATTCTATCACGTTAACACTAAAACACCTTTCCAAGTGAATTTTTTTCATCATCCGCCTCTCTTTTCTCCCACTTGTGTAGGCACGGTGAGCTAGGTAGGCATGTTGCATCATTGCTACCATGGATACTCTTTAAGAACAGGCATGTGGGCTGAGCTAAAACAGTGATGATTAGTTTTCTGAGTCCCCCCCTTCATAACTATATATTCTTCACAATGAAGACTCTTATTTTAAAATTTTGCAAATGACTAGGTTGTGAGATACGATGGTTAAATCATCACTGCTATTACACTGCCAAATCTTTGCCTCCATTTACAGTAGAATTAATGCCATATGCTAATTTAAGACAATCATAAATGGCTTATATTCCTTTTATTGATTAATATATTTCAGACAGACATAATACTTGTTTATCTCTTAGTGAAAAAAAATACACTTTCTCTCTGAGTTAAAGATGTGCTGGGTTTAGGTATTTTGCAGGGGAAAGATGCTAGAGAGCATTTCTACTATGGTAGTATTTCTGATTGTTAGTGTACTATATTATTCAGTGAGATTGGATACAATATTTTCCAGGTGAAAATAATATAATGTCTTTCCAGGTGATACTTCATTTTATTTTTAGAAGTTTTTATGCTCTTAGTTATGTGCTTTATAAATATGTCAGTTGGTATGGAACTAATAATGTTAGGGGCCAGGCAGAGAAATGTGGTTTTGTCAGCTCATTATCACATGGGAAAATTAATTGGAAGCATACAAGGTCTAACAAGAATGACTTGAGAATACTGTTATATGTAGTATATTTACTATATATACTAATAAATATACAATGAAGCACTTTGTATGCAATAAAGTACTATGCATAAACTTGCAGCTAAGGGAAATTGCCCTTTATCATTTAGGCTTTTAAGCCATATAGTAACTTGTGGGAGTGAGGGAAGGAAAAGGAGGAGGGGGCAGGCCAAAATTTCTTACAGTAAAGTTACGCTTTTCTCCATTTCTTGTTTTACTGCTTGTTGATCAAATATGTAAAAAAGAGATGTTTTCTGTGTCATTGTTTTAGGATTATCAGGTATGTAGCAGGAGAGAGAACTGAGAAGACAAAACTTTTCTGTGTGTGTTCTGAAACCTAGAAAGGAGAGGACTCTGTTACATTCAGTAGCACTTGTTAATATTTTTATTATTTAACAAGTCACCAAAAGTTGGGGTCCATATTGTCATCAGGGCGGTGTTTGAAACTAAAGTTTATCCTTGGGTGCTTATAATGAATTCAGAAGAATCAAGAAAATAGTTTATCTTTCTGTTGTTTTCCACCATATTCCTTATTATGTCTTGACACTTAATATTCTATTCATTATTTGAATTAAATTGATTTACTGTAGCTAGAGTTAACTGCATATATTGTTTCTGGCCTATACTTGATTTGCTGGAGACATAGTCCTTTCTCATCTCATATGTTTATTTCCATCACTGAGCTGCACATTATTAACTAACAGCTGGAGCATTGAACTTTGTGTGATGATGGAAATATTCTGTATCTTCACGGTCCCATAACTATTAGCACAAAATTTTAATCTAGAGTCTCAGATTATTTATTGGTCTGTAACAATAATTCTTATACACCTGCCACCTTTTCACTTACTTGCTCTCCCTGAATTTTTTAAACATTGGTTTTATTAATAAAATTATGGGAAAAAACATAGGTTTTAATTAAGTAATAAACTCATTTAATTAAAAATCAAAACCATCATTAAAAATCTATGTAGATAATTCTCACTTCTATCCTTTCTCCCTTGGGCTGTCATAGGAAACTACTAGTTTCTGTTTATCTTTTTACTAAATACAGGTAAACAAGAATTTCTGTCTCTCCTGACTTATAAAATAGGTAGTGTTTTATATTTATAGTCTTTTGCCCCTTACTGGTTTTACTTAGACTATCCAGATGGTTTGTTCATATTATTCCATAGAGTATTTTTCATTCTTTAAAAGTATCTTTGAGTGTGTGAATGTAATCAACCAAAGATGGACTTGTAAAATCAATAAATACCCTTTAAAAATTAGTTTCATTGGGGGTCAGGGCATGGGGCGATAAATCAGCAGCACAAGTACCTACCTGGCAAGCACAAGGTCCTGAGTTTGATCCCCGGTACTAAAAAAAATAATTAGTTTCCTTGGGGAAAAAGAGGAAATTTGGATTCACTGCAGCTGAGGCTTCTTCTTTCTTCTTCGTTTCGGTGTTTTTGAGACAGGATTTCACTATGCAGTTCAGGTTGACCTTGAACTCACTGTGTAGCCCAGACTGGCCTCGAACTTGCAGTGATCCTCCTGCCTCATTCTTCAAAGTGCTGAGATTACAGGTGTGCACCAGCATACCTGGCCTTGAATTTACATCTAATACTGTATGTATATCAGGAAAGATTCCAGTTTTTCAAAAGGTATATGTTATGGTTTGAATGATAGTTCCCTTGTGTAGTTGTGGCATTTGGGTGCTGATTATAAGAGATTTATCTCATGCATGAAATTAAGCACACTTATAGTAAGATTTGGGGTCAAAAGGAGCATTTTGTTGCCCTTTTACCTTTTCTGTCATATAACCGTTTTTAATGTTCTAATAAGTATTGCCAAGTTTTAAAAATCTAACAGTCTTCAGACATTCTCCAACTCAAGTGTCTTACTTTATATTTAGTATATTTTCACTAAGTTGTTTCTTCCCTCTCTGGAATGGCTATTTATGGCTCCTCATCTTATCCACAGTGATGATTTTTTTTTTTCCTTTTCTTAAAATTTTATTGAGAAACAAATAGTAATGAGACAGTTGCAAAA
>NDGM011036888.1:0-14032 GCA_002564305.1 Octomys mimax | reverse complement strand
TTTTTTTTTTATCATGATACTATTTTCCTTTGAAAACAGAAAGATAAGAACACTGAAGTTTAAAGGGGATCAGAAGCAATCATTTACTCAATCTCTCTACTTTGAGGCATTGAAATTTAGAAACTAATAGTATCCTAAAAATATGTAGGAATCTATTAGATGGAGATCAGAAAGATTGAAAAAAAACTATGCTCTGGGAAAATAAAATATTTATCACAAATTAAAAATTTTACCTTTTTATTTTATTTGCATTTATTGTCATTCAGACATATTTCACAGACAGAAATATTCAGTAAAATTTTAAGCAAATATGTTTTATGCATAAAAATGGCCTAAACTATACAAGAAAAAATTTTCCAGTTTTTTATACTTTTATACTTAAGGCTGTACTGTCTTTTGTTAATCTACCTGAGAGAATATCACCCTCTAAATCCACAGTTCTCTTCCTTACATCTGGGATAAACTCTCCAGTTATAATTTGATCTAACCTTTCCACTCTCAGCAGAGAGGAGAGCAGCTGATAACATCTTCCTTCCTAATAATCTTTCCTGTAATTATAAATGGACACTTCCCAGTGCTTAGCTTTTCCTTTTGCCATAAAGTCAGCTCAGAATTCTTTCAAACATCTTCCCACCAGGCATTTTCTCTTTCATACTTTTACAAGCCACTCTTGCCTGCTGTGAATATTTTTGTTCATGAACATTCTTACTATGATTTTATTTTTCTTGGTTTTTCCTTTTGCTCAGTATATTGTCTAATGGGAAACAAACTTCATCCACACTGGAAAAATTTGAGACTGATATTTTCTTTCTTTCTTTCTTTTGTAATTTAGGACAGGGTCTACAAGGCTCTACAGGATCTCACTGCATAGATGAGACTCGTAGTGATCCTCCTGCTTACAGCCTCCCAAGAGCTGGGATTACAGGTGTGTACCACCACTCCCAGTCTCAATCATTATCTCAGCACGCCCTGGGGGTGGGGCCAGCACCACAGGTCCAAGGATCGAACTCCAGGCCCCTGCATCTGCCTAAGAAGGCACTTCAATCCACTGAGCTATTTAGCCAGCCCAAGACTGAGATTGTTCAAGTGAGAAGTACTGAAATACAAGAAGCTTACTTTAAGTATATTGATGCCAAAGCTCCTACCTCATAGTCACAATAGCTGGAACTGAAGCCAAGAGAATGTAGCCTTGCTTTGAGAAGGACCACTAGATTGTTCGAAATCTAATTCTCTGCAATTCTGGACTTGGCGATAATTGTGAAGGTGAGAATATAGAGTAGGTGACTTTTAAGAGCTCCAGCAGGAACACAAATGTGAAGGGCTTGTGGGGGAAGGGGAGGAGAGAGAGAGAAAGAGAGAGAAAGCACTCAGAGAGAGAGAGAGAGCGCTCAGAGAGAGAGAGAGACAGAGAGAGAGACTGAAAGAGAGAGACAGACAGACAGACACAAAGACAGAGACAGACAGAGACAGACAGAGACAGACAGAGACAGACAGACAGGAGATAGTGAGAGAGAGAGAACGAGAGAGAGAGAGAGGAAAAAAGAAGGAAGAGGGAGAGGGGAAATAAGGAGAAGGGGGGCCTGCCCATTAGTTCAGTTGTTGCAGTGCCTGCTTAAGCGAAGCAGTCAGGTTCAGAGTTCTGTGGTTCGATTCCCAGATCCTCATGCCTTACCAGACCTGCCCTTAAGGCATCCTGAGTGGGCCAGAAGAAAAAAAAATCCTTCTGAACTTATGGGGCTGGATGACGGCTCAGTAGAATAAGCACTTGCCTGGCAAGAGCAAGGGCCTGAGTTCAATCCCTGGTTCCGAGAGAGAGAGAGAGAGAGAGAGAGAGAGAGAGAGAGAGAGAGAGAACAAGAGAACAAAACTTGAGCAACTGGTGAAATGAGCTCCTAAAAAGGAATGAAGGGATTGAGGTAAGGGATGGGAGAGAGTTGAACTGGTAGAGGCTTTTCTTCAGGGCTTAATACTAGTGAATTTCACATTTTAATCTCAGATTTTATAAGCATTTAGTTTAAATTGTTAATTTTCTGGCAATCTTTTGTAGGGAGAAGCATAGCCACCCCTTTTTTAAATCTTAAAACATTTACTATGCTTTTATGACAACCTCACTTAGACACTATCTTAACTAAGTACTATGGGTCCTTTCTCAAATTTTCTGGTTGGCTTAGGATTTAATCTACTTCAGTTTTATCAATAAGTTTTTAAACTGTTCCATACTTAAATCACAGTTGCATTGATCACATTACCACTCAGTTTCAAAATATAAATGCTTCTCATTAACTGACAATTATAATCTTCCTTTTCAGGAATCCACAATTACATCATGATTTGTCTTTTTATAGCATCTATTTCTTTGCAGTTCTTGACCTTTGGGGGGCAATCAGGTGTCCCATAAACTCACCAAAATATTTACAACAACCCGAGTTTCTCCCAATTTTTACTTCCCCCCAAATATAATCTGATGTGTAAACTAGAGCTTTTGGTGGCCTCTTCCCTCAAGGGTTTTCTTTTTATGGATGATCTCAAAGCAGGGGATGCAATTTGGAGTAGACTGAAAGCAAATCCATTTTCTTAAGCTGGATTTTAATTAGTCAAATGGAACATGCTAATGTTTTTCATTTGAGGTTCAAGAAGGGAAGCAAGACCCTGAGGAACTTAGCAACCATGGAATTCATTTGGGGATCTTTAACTACTCTAGAAATGTAGGGTAGCATGCTCTTTTGTTGTTAATTTTCTTGAACAAAAATATTACAGAGGAAAGAAAAAATTACAAAAGGTAAATGTGACCCACACATATAGTAGCATATGCGACACAAAGCTGCTAAAGGCTGAAGTAGCAGGCTTAACAGCGTCTCTGTGCAGCACAGTTGCTTATCAATGAAGCGTGCATGCAGCCTAATTAACATAATTGGAACTACTATAATTATGCTATCATTTTGTTTACTTTAGCACATTCTGTTGAGGTATATGGGTAGCAATATTTGCTATTGAAATATTGCCCCCTTGCTGCATGCTGGTTGTTTAATCATCCTGTTTATTCTACCTTCCTTGCAGTGTTTGCTGCCCTGTTACTCTGAGGTGAGGAAAGTGTTAAGTCCTTGTAGCCTGGAAAGGAGAAGAAGAGAAAAACAATGAAACTAATCAGGAGCTCACAGCCATGAGGCTCCAGGAGCGGGCAGTTCCGCAGAAGCACAATGGGAAAATAATAGTCTCAGGTCAGAGCATTCAATCTAATAAAATGATGAAGAAAATTGATTTCAAACAGAATGCATTCATCATATGTGGTTTGTCTCTGTTTTAAGCAATTGAAACAATATCCTATTTTAGAAAACTGAGAATAAAGTCATAAAGACTCAGTGGGGTTTGTTCTGCTATATCCATTACTAAAATGGTACCAGAAGATTTTATTTGCTTTGACCTTTTAAGTGAGGCTGTAGTGAGGATGGGAAAAGTATACTCAACATTCCTGCTCCTCATCTTTGCATTTAGAGGCATTAAAGACTTTTTTCTCTGATGTCTTCTCAGAACTAGGCAGGAGCTAAGAACTTCATAAGCCACAGGACCTTGTCTGTTCGCGTCTTCCCAGCATCTTCAAAGGGAGACAGAGAGCAGAGTGCTGGATTTGCAAACTCAGTTCTACAGCATGGAAGAGGTTACACAGGTGTTTCAGGCCTTTGATGCTTTCTTTTTTTCTCCTGTTGTTTCAAAAGTGAAGGTGTGAACCGAAGCATTCCCTGATGATGCCTACCAGGGGCGTCAAGCCAAGGCAAGCAGACGCCTGTGTCAAATTCACAGCCAACGAGTGTACTATCTGGGTTTTCAAAACTACTCTTTTAAAGAGCATAAACAGAACACAGCATAAAAATCAATAAAACAGGGGGAGACATGCTCAGTGTCCTCTCATCCCACTGAGTTCTCCAAATGACTCCACATTCTCCTGCTTACATTTCGTGAGTTCCCTGTTAGACAGGAAACTTCAGGGAAAGAGTAGCTAATGTACTCGCTCCGCCTTAAGGGTACATTGCAATTTCTTTAACGGGGTTCAGAATGTGGAGCTTAATCATCTACCAGATGTTTTTATTTACTAGTTGTTATTTAAAATAGCTTGTAGGGTTTTCTTATTCCAATCTGATCTCATTCCTTTTGGAAGTCCTTAAATGTGTTCAACAACACATGTATTCCTAAAAGTGCTCAGAAAATGTCCTGAAAATCCACACACAACTAGTCAAGTACATGATCAAGCTAAATACGATGTTATACTCATTTTCAGTAATACATAAAATGGAAAGATTTTGATGGAGGGTTATTTTAATGGAGTGTGTGGATCAGCCAGTGCCTTGTCAAAATACCCTTTTACTAGCCTGTATACCTGCCCACTAGCTTTTGTGGTTGCTGGTAGTTAATAGCTTATAATTGGCTCATTCTCTACAGAATTCTCCTCATCTGAATTAAATAGGAGTGTCCTTCTCAAAAGATACACATGGATGCGCGCACACCCCAAGGAGTCCCACAGCCATAGCTGAGTAGCCTGAGACATGGCCAGTTCCCTTGATTATGGCCAAGTCCTGCTACTACAACTGAACACCAGCTGGAAAGGTATTGCTGCTTCAATCTTTCCCCTTCTCTATTCTGCTTCCCTCATGATTTTTCTGTTAAGAATACTCCCTGATGTACCTGAATTCCTGCTCTGCTTCTTAGGAACCCAGCCCTAGACAGTGTGGATAGCTGAGCAATGCGTGCCTCATTAGTACTGAGATCATCACTCAGTCAAAATATGGCCTACACTCTGCCAAGAGATCTGTAAGGAAAATTAATAAATAGAGCTAATGATGCTGCTTGGCATATAACAGTGATTCTAGTTTTTAATGGATGAATAAATAAAAACATTTTGAAGACTACTACAGTTGTCTAGAGAGGCAACAATGCCAGCTGTTAAGAGCCTAGAATCTAGAGCATGCATCTAGAAATCCAAAGTGCCTCCCTTTCTGTGATGGTTTGATTTTGGGAATGTTCTGCAATAGTTTTATTTTACTCATTCATAAAACCTTAGGGCTGATAGTCATAAGGTTTGAGGCATTAAATGAGTTGATGAATGAAAATTCAAAACAATATATAATACAAAGAAAGGATTCAGTAAATATTCACATATCCAAGTAAGCTTTTATCAATGTAATGCATTCAGAAATGATGCTGCCTTTATCAAGAACTGCTATGAGTCCTAGATATGAGGCATACCACAGATTACAAATTGACAAAGTAGAAATCTCCACTCTAAATTCTACAGATGTTCACTAAAGTTGGATATAATGGGCTTGTCAGGCTTTTCTGGGCTTTAAAGGAACATAGCAAAACTTTTTTCATCCACATGACATATCTTTTACTTGCTGTGTTTTAGCAATTGCTCTGGGCTTGACAGACAACAATGAATCAACCAGGGCCCTGCATAAGATTATGCCAGATAGTTATAACAGCTATGAAACTTGACAGAATTGATCTCAAAGTGATGTTATCCAGTAATTGGATAATGTTATCTATTCCATTGTTTCTAGACATTGGGAATAGTTTTCTCTTACTTCCTTCATAGTCACTACCTATGTGTAGTATGACAGAAGATTTACTTTCTGTTTTATTGAGTTTAAAACTAAGTTTAAATATCCCTCACAAAATTGGATTTATGGACAGACAAGTGAGGATCCAGAAACAGATATGCACATACCTAATCACTGGAGTTACACCATGACTAGAATAGTTCTGATCAATGAATAGGTGGACTTTTCAATAAGTGGTACTAGGTCATTTGGATATAAAAATGAAAGTACAAAATTAAACTTGGTCCTTACCTTACCATGCAAAATAACTCAGTTCTAGAAGTTGTAAATATAAAATTTTTCAGGGCCAGAGAGATAGATCAATAGAATAAGCACTTGCCTAGCAAGCACAAGGGTCTGAGTTCAATCCCCAGTTCTGCCAAAAAAAATAAAATAAAATGAAGTTTGGATTTAGGGGCCGGGGCGATGGCTCAGTAGAATGAGTGCTTCCCTGGCAAGTGCAAAGGTCTGAGTTCAATCCCCAGCTCCCCCAAATAGATAAATAAATAAATAAATAAATAAATAAATGAATAAATAAAATTTTTTTAAAGGAGAGAAGGTTTACTTAGCTCCCAGTTTGTAAAGGTTTCAGTGTCTAGTCTGCTGGCTCCATGACAGGGTACATCAAGGAAACAGTCCATGGAAGGGTAGGCAGGAAGCTGGAAATGTGAGTGCTAAAGACAACTATAAACCTCCAGGAGATGACAGAAAGATACCTTGTAACTTTGGCATAGGTAAATATTTCACAAATAAGGCTTACAAATTACTGGGTATAAAAGAACTGAAAAACAAAAGTCATTTTAATTTAAAAGTATCAACATTTGGAGGAATTTTTTAAAGCAAGCTTATAATGGACATAGCACACAAAATATATTAAGGATAACTGCAAATAGTGCTAAAAAGGTAGAGAAATAAAGAAAACTGGGCAGGACTTAAATACGTCACTAAAGAGCACATCCAGTTAACTAGTAAAGATATGAAAAGATGCTCAATCTCATTTGAGGTTAAAGAAATGAAAACGAAAAAGCAGTATGAACTACCACTACACACCTACCATAATTGTTCAAATTAAAAAAATCTGATGCTATCAAGTGTTTTTAGGGATATAGAGAAATTGGACATTTCTCTAAAGTCACAGCCAGAGTCCAGGGTACAATCAGTATTGAAAGCCATTTAAGGGCCTGCCAGAGAGCTCAGCAGACTAAAGTGCCTGCTTAGGCTGGCACAGGAACCGGGATTCGATACCTGGAATGCCGTGCTGAGAGAGTGAATGAGCCTGGGCATGGTGGTATGTGCTTGTAATCCCTGCACTTGGGAGGCTGAAAACAAAAGGATCACTACAAGTCCAATATGTGTAGTGAGGCCCTGGAGACCCCATAGTAAATACATTAAAAGATATTCCAAATTTTTTTTTAAAAAGAAAACCATTTAAATACTTTCTACCCTAGTTATTTCTTACCTGAACATATAGCAAATGAAAATGTGCACACATTTGTTTCAAAATGAGTACATATCAATATGTTTAGAGAGCTAATTATAATAGTCCCAAACAAAAAAGAGGTGTAAATGTTTATTAACAGAAGAATGAATCATAGTGGATTCATGCAGTAAATTATTATACAGCAATGAGAAAAGGAATATATCACTGCTACATTCAGTGACGTGAATGAATCTCACAAAACACAATGTAGGGTGGAAGAAGTCAGTTCAAAAAGAACACATACTTTCTGTTGATGATTTCTTTTGTTGTGCAGAAACTTTTCAATAAGATAAGATCCCAGTTGTCAATTCTTTGAAATATTTCCCATGCAGTCTGGTTTTTGTTCATGAACTCTCTGCCTACCCCTGTGTCTTTAAGAACTCTACCTACTTTCTCCTCCAGAAGATTTAGTGTATCTATTTTACTTTTTAGATCTTTGATCCATTTTGACTACTTTAGTGCATTGTGATAGGCATGGGTCTGCCTAATTTTAACCTTCAGCATTTGGAAAGCCAGTACTTGCAGCACCATTTGTTAAAGAGGCTGTCTTTCTTCCAGTGAACATACTTGGCCCTTTTGTCAAAGATAAGGTGGTTGCATGTGCTTGTAGTTGTGTCTCCATCTTCCAATCTGTTCCATGAACTCTCAGGTCTGTTTTTATTGAATTCCTATCAATTGTGTATCACATCTAATTTTCTTTTTTACTATTTTTTTGTTCTCTTATTTTATTTTATTTTGAAGAGTAAAAACAAAACCAAAACAAATAGCAGAAAAAAGACATAAATAGGTAATGTACAGCAATACAGATGTTACAGATTATAAATAAATAATTAAATATTAAAAATAATTAAATAAATAAATGTAAAAAATGAAAAAAATACATTGAGCACAGCCATTTGTAATTCAAAAATATGGTTGAATACCTCTCATCTTGGTCTTATAAATGTGTGCTGTTTCTAATATTTTATCAATTATTATTATGCTCTCTTTAAAATAAGCTTTAAATATGAAAGAAGACAAGAAAATAGAAAAATTAAGATTCCTTGAAAGCAAGCATTAATAATTATTTGTCCAACCTTGCATTACTATTTCTGTTAATAGCCGCAATAAATCTGATGATAAAAATAGATACGATAACAACCATTGTTAATTAGTTATTTTTGTTTTTATTTTTGTTCTCTTAAAAAATAAAATAAATAAAGTAGGAAAAAATAATTTCCAGGACCTAAAGTAAAACAGTATGTACATACTGCTTACCCTATTTCTAAGCCAAACAAATCTACAATCTTAGACATCAAGAGAGCAGTTACCCTAGGAAACAGGCATCTGGGAGCTGAGGGTGTTTCACTGATGTTAGGTGTTAGTATTGCTTAGCTCTATAATTTTCTCTATATATTTTTCTTCAATAAAAGCATATTTTAAATAGCACATCATGAAACACAATAGTTTCATAAATTATAAAAATATGTGTTCATGTCCCCATGCAAAGGACTAACTTATTTTTTGAGTGTGTGGAAGGAGTAATCTTTTCCTTTCCTTTTTTAATTCTTTTCCTTCATTTTTTCTTTTTTGAACTTATGTTTTCTAATTCATCAGCTATAAATACATATAACTGGATGACACAAAACATATTGGTTCCTTTTACTATAATAACAACAACAACATTGGTACAAAGAACAAACAATGCAGTGAAAATATAGCCAAAGAGAGAATAAGGATCAAAGAGATCACATTTGCTTCTAGAAAATATGAGAGGTCTGAGAAATTTATGTGCTAAATGTGAAGAATCAAATATAGGCAGAGGCTGAGATATTTCTATTTTGTTTCATCATTATCTAAACAGATGCAACACTTTTGCCCATTGGTATTCTGTAAGGAATGGCTCTCATCCTGGTGTATATAGCTGGCAAAATCTGCCATAGACATCAGTTCTTTTCTCATTTCTCTGATGCTGAGGTGCTTCCAAATAGCACCTGCGAAAAGCAGTTAGTTCTCTGTGAAAAAATAAAAATAACCAACCATACACAACAAAAATAACAAATGAAACTGTCCCAGATACAAATGTTTTTATCAGTAGAGGAATTTTCAGAATTTTTAGCATAGTGTTCAAGGCCCTTGTAATCTTTCTTTTCTGGTCTTTTTTTCTGCCATTCTTATCACATGCATTTTCTAAAGTGCCTTTTCTTAAGTAGTAAAAGCTACCTATATTCAGCAGAAACTGGGCATGATGTTAATATAACTACTCCTCAAGTCTACTTTACCAAATGAATATGATTACATCTCCGTAACGGATAAGCAAGCTGTCCAAAGACACTAACATGTGAATGTGCTGAGACTGACCTAAATCTATTGTCTGCAAGCCAGTATCCATGTATATCTATCCAGTCTTCCACTAGACTTTTGGAAGTAGGTACTTTTGGATGTAGGAATCATGTCCCATTAATTTGGCTTTTCCACACCTGAAAAAACCATCTCCCTTAAATAGTTATAAATGTTTGTGTAACTGAACTGAATTAATTTCAATTTAGGTTCATAATAAGAAATATAATATCATTAGCTACAGTTTGTATCTGTAAAGTCAGATTTTGAAGTCCTAGCCTCTAGTGACTCAGAAGTGACTTTCAGCAATAGGCTATTTCCAGCGGTAACTAAGCTAAGATGATGTTATTAGGGTAGGCTTTAATACAGTAGGACTGGTGCACTGATAAAAATGAATTGGGACCCAAATATTCAAAAACAGGAATGTCCAGGAGGGTGTTAGAGGCAGATGTCCATCTTCAAGCCAAAGGGGGAAAACTCAGAAGAAATCGACCTTGCCTCTACCTTGATTTGAAATTCTATCCCCAAATCTGTGAAGAAATAAAATTCTAAAAGGTAGGTCATGCTCTCAATACAACTCAATCTGCTATTCAGGACACCCACTCAGAACAATTCAATCTACTATGCAGAGTCTTGTGGCAACCATTCATGCATCCTTGTCAAACCTTACTGAGAAAGGGCAGACTTAACCTTATTCTATTTATATCTGTCCTGAATTGTTGGGCTCTTTATTATTTTTCAAATCCTTCATCACGCTCCCTGCAACCAGAATAGAGGCAAGATTAACATGCTAGTTTGTTTTATTCTCCATCCATCCATAGCCCTGTCTTCCCCCTCCCAATTCTGAAGAGTATTTTTCCATTCATTCCTTTGGTATGAGCCATTGGAAACAGATCTGCAAACTATTTACAAACCCCTCCCCATAGCTCTACTTCCTACCCCAGCATTGGCATTTTGCACAAATGTGAGAGAGAGAAAGAGAGAGAGAGAGAGAGAACAAATTATTTACCAATTTAATAAAGGTATACTATAAACAAACCCGTTTAAGTTTTGCTTGGGATCTGTTTGTTTTCTTCTTTTTAATTCAAAGAGCTGAATCAATAGTGTGTTTTGTGACTCTGCATGAAGGAGATATAGTTAAGAAGTTTAATGGAGACAGCATGGGCCATACAACAGTTGCCCAAGGTTGGTAGATGTCGATTAACTCCTCAGTGTTCCCTTTTAGACAGATGTTCCCTAGGAAACTTGCCAAAGCACATGCATGTTCTGTTAGCACTGAAGAAGTTAAATAGAAAGCCACTTCCTTCTTTCTCTGAATGCATGCTTGAAAATCAGAAACTATAATTAAATGCATATGTGGCATTTTTCACAATATGTTAGGTTGGTGGTTCTAATTATTATCATACATACCATATTTGATCTAGTAGAACATGTGAAAATGTTTAGATACTTTTAGATTATGGTTTAACAACACATATAAACATTTAGGTACAAAAGGATTATAAATTTTGCTAAAGGCATTGAATGGCTGTCAAAAAGAGCAAAACTTTAGCAATTATCCCTGCATTTTTTGCTAACTTTTTGTCACAGAATAGACTGTTTGAGAAAATAAAACTGTAAGGGAACTCAAATTGAGGAAACAAGACTGAAATGTGTCAAATAAACAGAATGTATTTTGTAGAAGCAGTCTTTCAAGGCCCGACAGCGATCTGAAAGTTCAGGAACTGGCCCTGATTTTAGGTCCCACTTCTGGCTCCACTCAGGAAAGGAGAACAATGGAGGCTGGAGGGGGTGGGAGCCACCCAGCAGTGTCTAGCAGCCTCCAGAGTGTGTACATTACCAGGAACACACTATATGCCAAGCACTCTTCATACATGTATTCTAATCTTTGCAACAAACTGGTTCTTACATGACACATGTGGAAACCAGTTCAAAAGTTTTAGGAAAGCATGCCATTGTTGTTTAGCTGATTGAATGCAGAACACTAACTGATTGCCAAATGTAGGTCCAAGGATAAAGACCTTTGGCTTTGCATGAGCTTTTTCTCTACCATATCAGTGAAAAGGGGCTTCTGTAATTATTTTGGAGACTTACACTGACCTTCGTTGCTCATTAGAAAGATGGCACAGGAGTACCCAAGATAATGTTTGAGCAAATTTTCATGTCACCAAATCATTAAATATCAGAGGACTCTGAATTCAGGCTTGGGACCAGCAGCAAAGAGTGAGGTTTTTTGCTAACCTGGTCCTTTTGTAGCCTCCAATCTTGGATTCTAGGGGTAGGAATGGACAGATACAGCTTGGCTCTGCTGGCAGCCTCTAAACATTAGATACTGTATTCTTGTGGGACCCAAAGTTAATTGGAATGATCTAGTTAGGCAGCCTCTTAACTACTACAGAGATAGAAAAATATCTCCCAGGATGTGCAAGCGTCTAGATAACCTTAGCCAAGTACTGTAGTTTCTCTTAGTGTTTTTTTGTTTAAGGTAGGGTATCAGTTAATCAAACTCAAACCACTCCATCTAGGACCAGCTATTTCCTACCTAATTGACAAGGCTGAAGTGCCCACCAAAGGGAGCCTCTGCAATCCCCGCTTGAGGGTACAGATGAGTTTTGTGGTTGGAAGGAAGTTAAGATGCCCTGAAGTCTAGACACAGAGGCTCATCTTTAAAGGTAGAATAAGGAGCCATGGAGAAGGACAGTTATAAAAGCACAGCTTGGAGTCTGATGGACTAATAATGACTAGAAACGACTGCCCTAGTGCTCCCTTCTGATTTAAACTATTAGAGGTAACCACTGTGATTTATAGAGCAAGGGGAGTAGAGATCGGCTTCCTTCCTTCCTCCCTCCTGTTTCTCTAATGCATTTTAAAGTTGGGTGATATCATAGAAGCCACTTTCATTCCTTTCTAGCTGTGAAGCAGATCGCAATTACCCATTACAACTGCAAAGTAGCTTAAAAAAATCACATTTTAGGGGGTGTTTATAACACCATATGGTTGAGTACTGACAGGATACGGCACAAGGCAACAGAGCACAGTTCGGTGACAGAAGTATTTTCATTGAATACACCTTTTGCTACTCTTTCTACCCATTGGCAAGGCTGATGAGGGTAAGGATCAGGAGGAATGCACAGGATAGCATAACAGTGTTACTGACTTCACAAGAAATAAGGCACCTATAGAGAAGAGCTGACTGGGTGACAGCCATGACCACCTGGTCCTTTACATTGTATTCTCAATGAAGAATGTTCTTTAGTCCTTCTCAGCAGGGTAGTTTCTCTCCATGGTCTTGTTTCTTTTATTCTTTTCCAGCAAAAATACATGCATGGGGAGAGTAATTAAAATAGAACACAAGACACTATATTAGAAGATTATTAGCTAAATCTCTAAAATTGGGTCCATCACATTATTTTCAATTTATTGAGAATAACTAAGAACAAGTATTGCCTTAAAAGGGTGAAAAATATTAAAGTATCATGCATAATAAAAGAAAGGATATAGATTTATTAGGAGTGGTGGGTGACTTGTCTGTATTGCAAGGTTTCCTTTCACTAGGAAGCCAACCCTTTATTTATAAGGACCAATGTGATTCAGTGTCTCCGTGAAGTCTCACTGATGGAAAAAGGAAAAAATCAAAACAGTGAGATGGTTTCCCCAAAATCACCTTGCTCCCAAAGGTGATTGACCCAGAAAAGCCCACTCTGAAGTCATAATTTACAGTTTAATTTTTAAATGTATATACCATATTTCTAAACTTCTTGGCAAGACAGGGAGTTGAGTATTGATGTTTAATTATCCTATAATGAAAGAGTAGTAGGAAGCAGAGAGAGATCTTTAAGAACATGACTGGCAACATGCAAATCAGAGGAGAGAGAGAGGGAAGGAGAGAGAGAAATAGAGAGAGGAGAGAAGAGAGAGATACAGAAAGAGAGGAGAGAGATACACAGAGAGAGGAGAGATACAGAGAAAAAGGAGAGAGATAAGGTGGGGCAGAAAGAGAGAGAGAAAGGCAGAGAGAGACAGAGAAAAAAGAGGGAAGAACTGGCCAGTACCACGTAGAAGTGAAACATGAGTCTCTTGGAAGCTGTAGGAAACCTTTTGGACAACAAGGTCCCAAACAGGGTGCCCTGAGTTGATCTCCAGCGGTCATCGGGAGGAGGCATCACTCTGGACCGGACCGCTCTGGACCGGACCGCTGCTGGCACACCATCGTTACCCAGACTCCTCTTTCATTGCTCCCCACCTACAAAATGCCAAATTAGCTACACAAAACCATGGTAAATCTGAATTTCTACTGACTTCATTATAAAATGAAAAAGGATGAAGTCCACTGCAATTGCAACCCCAAGTTCATTAAAATCATTCTTGGGTCCAGGAATTAACCTACGCAAGAAGGTAGAAATCACTGCAGTTTTGAAACTACACCAGCGCTCAAGAGAAAATACTAATTCTGTAACATAGCTGCCTTCCTTTTAAATAGATTTACTGCAAGGAAATGCTTTTAAAAATTCTACATTTTGTTTTCATGTAGTCATAAAGGATACTGAGCCAAATAAAATTATATTATTAAAGCATAAAGAGAATTTGTAAATAGGATATCATGTCCACATCTTGTACAGCAAATAACCACTAGGAAGAATGT
>NDGM011036886.1:0-20672 GCA_002564305.1 Octomys mimax | reverse complement strand
ACACACACACACACACTTATGAAAAAATATGTATATAACCCAACATAAGATTGATACTGTTTTGTAGAAATCTTCACTTACCTTTTAAATGGGTTCATCTAATGTACTTTAGATAGTTCTGCATAACTACCATTTTGAGAGCTCTTTATTCTTTATCCAGGACCATACAACCACTTCCCTTGCCTTCTGGATGGACTGGTGTGGCATGTGGTGCCAGGGATGGAACCCATCCCTGTGCTTGCCTAAGCAGGTGCTTGTCAGTTGAGCTATATTGCCAGCCCTCAGAACTGTGATTTGTTTTTTAATTTTTTTTTTTCCTGTGGCACCAGGGACTGAACTCAGGACCTTGAGCTTGCCAGGCAAGTTTTTATTCTACTGAGCTATCTCCCCGGCCCTCAGAGATATGATTTTAAAGATAATCTAAATCATATTCTTTCTAAATATTCAGAAGGTGACAAATTCACAAAGAAGGATCATAAGTGGGTTAGATTTCATAAAAGTTATGAAGGAAGAAAAGAGTAAAGAAGCAACAAAATAACAGCCTTCAAAGAAAGCATGTCAGACAAGGTATATTCACAAAATATAATGAAAATATACAGAGGTATCTGTGACCTCATGACATGACAATTGCCTTCTCTAAGAATAAATGATCTAAGAGAGTATATGACAGAGACTTATCTTTTATGATCCAGCCCAGTGATAGTGAGCCTTGTAGAGGCCAAGATCCCAAACTTTAACTGAAAACCAATTTATCATAAAGTACCAACATTGCAATTAAACCTAATACTGAGGGTTTCATTTAGAAAAAGCATCTCAGACATTAACATCTTTTGTCTTAAAAAAAGACACAATAGGCCAAGGAGATAGCTCAGTGGAATAGGTCCTGAGTTCAATCCCTGGAACCAAAAAAAAAAAAAAAAAAAAAAGACACAAGACACAACAACAGCTTTCAATGATATGGCTTTTATTTGAAAGGTAAAAGTCTGCATTGGTATGCTTCTGCCTGCTTAATGTATCATACCAATGAAATTACAAAGGGGTAGTAAGTGGAGAGAGATCAGATACCGTATCCTGGCTGAACACAAGGCAGGATAGGACTTTTGAAATAAAAATGAGTGTGATTAGCCCCTAGATCCCAATCCCAATTTAAAAGAAATATTGCAGACAATGTAACATGTTTAGAATCATACAAATGATAGCAGCAAAATCTTCTGGGAAGCCCCACATTACAAAAGATCCATTTTTTTCAATTAATGAAAACATAGAAAAATATGGTTGTAAAGTAAGAGATAGAATATTAGAAACTTAAAGGGCATATTTTATTTTTAAAAAATCAAATGGAAATGCTCACATGGGGATAATACCATTAAAAAGTGAGAAAGTAATTTCCATTAAAATTAGGATACTGAATTACTCTTAGAGGTGAAGGTGGATTGAGATTTCAAGGGTTACATGAAGGACTATAACAATAGCTTTTAGATTTTATAACCTGATAGAGTAGTGGTTAAAAATGTTTCCCTTAGGCAAAAATCACCCAGCAATATGTATGTTATCACTTTTCTGTAGTTAAGCTACACTTGTCAATGTTAAAGTTTAAAATGACATGTGCAAAGAAGAAATAGTAAAACCAAGCATCAACTGCACTATGAAAACAAAAGAAGGGGAAAAGAAAATAAATGCCAACTTAGAATTCCATAATCAGAACAAGAATGTTCCAAAGTCTAAAGAAATTTTCAGACCAGGAAAACAAAACAAGCAAACCTTGGCACATTCATGTCAGGGGGACACACACTAAAGAACATACTAGAGTCTTATGACAGAAGGGCCGAAATAGGGGCTGGAAGCTGTAAGGCTGCACAGAGTCACAACACATTGGCAGGCCAATCATATTAGGTCATGTGCACTCTCTTAATTTTGATGTAAGATAGCAGAGCCAGACATTTAGATGTGATTGCAAAAGGACTTTGTTGAAGTCACCCGGTTTTTATAATACTTTAATTTTCTTAAACACATATGTAAATCACAACAGATATCACCCAAATCCCAAAATATTAGTAAATACTTCAAAACTGAATATCTAAAAATTGTGGAATAGAGAATAAATTAATAGGTTCCTAGACAAATATGCCCTATAAAAACTGAACCAAGAAGACACAAAATGCCTGAAAAATCCAAGAATAAGTAATGAAATTGAGGCAACAGAAAACTACCAACTAAGTAAAGCCCAAGATCTAAATTCTAATACATTCTTAAAAAATTAAACAATAAATTCTTTTTTTTTTTCAGTACTACAATCAAATTCACAACTTTGTGCTTGCCAGGCAGGAGCTATACTTCTGAGATATATCCCTGGCCCTCAACATTAAGTTCTAGAGAACAAATCTTCATGGATGATCTAATACCAACATTCCTCTCAAGCTCTTCAATGAAATAAAATGTAAAGGAGCCTTGGATTCTAAACTCATTCCTTGACATTCACATTAATTTGATTTTAAAAATAAACAAGGACTAAACAAAAAGGAAATTATAGGCTGATTTCTTTAATAAACACTAAATGTCTGGTCCTCAATAAAATGCTTGGAAATAAAAAATAAAATTAAAAAAGGGCAATAACCACATGATCATCTTGATAGTGCAGGAAAAGCCTCTGACAAAATTCCACATTGATTTGTAAAAATACTTTGAAGAAAACAGGTATAATAAAAGCTATTTATGACAAAGTTATTCCCAACATATAAAATGGGAAAACTGAAGGCTTTCTTTCAAAAATCAAGAAGAAGATAAGAACGTCCTCTGTCACCACTTGTACAATATAGTATTCGAATCTTATCCAGACAAGTCGAGCAAGACAANAAAAAAAAAAAAAAAAAAAAAAAAGAAAATATATGGAAAGGAGAAAATCAAATTATCCTTATTCACACATAACATGATCCTTTCTATAGAAGAATTTTAAAATTCCATGAAAAGACTCCAAGAGCTTAGGAACAAATCCAGCAAGGTAACAACAAAGAAAACCAACACACAAAATCAGTAGTTTTTCTGTATAACAGTAATAAACCTACTGAGAAGAAATTAGGAAAGAAATCCACTCATATTGGCTTTAAGAAGTTAAATACTCAGGAGTTACTCAACAAAAGAAATGAAATAAGTCTATTTAAAAAACCTATAGTACTGTCTAAAAGGAAATCCAAGAAGACATCATAAAATTGAAAGATTTCACCTCTTCTTGGATAGCAGAAGCAATATTACAAAAATGGCCATAATTCCAAAACTGATGTAGAGATGTAATGCAATCTCAATCAAAATACCAAAGGCATTCATCACAGAATTAGAAAAAAAATCCATCCTAAAAATTTATATAGAACCAGAAGAGACTCAGAATTTCAAACCAATCCTGAACGATAGGAACAAAGCAAGAAGCACTATAATCCCAGATTTCAAATTCTATGAAGAGACAAGTATAGGACCAGCCCCAGCTACATTCAGACATCTGATCTTTGAGACAGAGGTCAAAAGTATGTTGGAATAAATGGCACTGGAAAAATGGTTACACATATGGAGAAGATTCAGTCTAGACCCATATCTATCATCACATACTAAACTAAAATCAAAATGGATCAAGAATCTATTAAAATATAAAGACAATCTGCTGGAAGATAATACAGGTAAAACTCTTGAAGACAATTATATGCAAGGACTTTTTGTATGGTACCCAATAGCACAATAAATAACATATCAACATATGGTGTTACACCAAATTAAAGTTTCTATACAGCAAATTACCAGCACAGTTCAGAGACAACCTTTTGGCCACCTTTTCCTCAGAGAAAGATCTAATATCTGAATACATAAAGAACTCAAAAATTTGACCCCAAGATAAAATATCCAATCCAAAAATGGGTAACTGAAATGAACAGACACTTCTCAAAAGAAGTAAAAATGGTAATATTACATAAAAATATGTTTGACATCTCTGGCCACTAGAGAAATGCAAAGTAAAACAACACTGAAATTGCATTTTACTTCAGAAAGAATGCCTATCATCAAGAACTTAAAAAATGACAAGTGCTGGCCAAGGCAAGGTTGTGTGAAAAAAGGAATTATTTACAAATTGGTGGGAATAAAAACTTATACAATCACTATGGAAATAAGTGTGGAGATTCCTCAAAAAAATTTAGAAACAGAAATTCAACTCAGCTATATCTCCAGGTATCTTCCAGAAAGAATCAAAGACACTATATAACAACAGTACATGAACACCCATGTTTACAGGAGCACAAAGCATAAAATGTAAATGTTGGAAACAAACCTATGTATATGTCCATCAACACTTGAATGGATAAAAACATCTGGTGCTTATACACAAAGGAGTTCTAATCTGTTATAAGGAAGGATACGTTTGAGTCATACATAGGAAAACAAATATACTTTGAGTTAAGTGAAATAAGTAAGACATAAGCTTCAATATGTAAGGAAACAGAAAAACACACATTTACAAGTGGGAAGATTAGGGGATGTGGAAATAATTCTGTGTTAGGTACACTTACCAACTCGCAATATTGAATGTACTGTAAACATGTAGTAACAAAATAAAAATAAAAATTTTAAAAACTCATTAAATTTCAGAATTCTAAAAACAAAAGAAGGTACTGCTTACTATTGGTCTGTCATTGCAAAGTTGTGAACATGCTGTCTGTATTAATCTGTATGTACTCATGCCAACATTTGAAATAGATATATATTAAAAGTAAGCGCAAATTTAAAATATCTTATACTCCAATCTACTATTATACAGCTCATTTTAGTCTTTACTGTAGTTTCTTTTTAACTTTCTTTTCTGACAATGAGAAATCTGTTTGTCTCAATTCTGAAAAACATAAAAGGTAACTTCGTAACTGCTAGTTCATATTCCTGAATAGAACACATTTGTCATCTTAGAGCAAGGATAAGCAGAATCCCAAAACAAGTGCAGCCTTTAGCCTGTTTTGGTATGGCCTCAGAGTGAAGTATACTCATTACATTTTTAAATATATGAGACCAAATGAAAGAGATTATATGAAAATTACATAAAATTCACGTTAGTGCACATAAAATTTTATTGAAAGTCATTCTAATGTTTTTATATATTATGCTTTTATATATTATTTTGCTAAAAATGCAAAACAGGAGTCCAATGGCCTAACAATATTACAAATACCTATCTAGCTCTTTACAGAAAAAGAATGGAACCTTAACTGTAATATAGTTGTTATACAGTTCTTTCAGCCTTTAGCCTTACTGCATCCAGTAAAACACCATCTTCCAAACTAATTTACTAAGTTAATGTAAAGATACCTATTAGGTTTTTAATATCATTAAGTTTATTGTAACCTTAATTAATTCCTTGGGTTCCATATGTTGCTTGAGGTTTTTGCTTTTAATTTTCATAAAGTTTACTTTTTTAGATGTATATCTCTATGGGTTCTGACAAACATAAGTTACGTTTAAATCACTCTAGTAACCAATCAGAACAGTTTTATCAAACTACAATGTCCCTTCACAAGGCTGGTCTCTTCTATAGTTGACCTCTATTCTACCTTGCTCCACTTCTGCTATTTTAGTATTATGTAAGTAATATAATACACAACTTTGGAATCTATATCTTTCATCTATCAAGCATAATTTAGCAATTAATTCGTGTTAAATCAATAGATTCATCTTCCTGACTAGCATCATTAAAAGCTCATTATTCTAATTATTTATTAAATATAGGTAGCTACAAATTTTATAGATGTTCAAAAATTCTATTCTTACTTTACTGAGAATATTTATCCTGAATAGAATAGAATTTGATTAGATGTCTTTTTTGGATCTATTGAAACTATATAGAGAAGAAATAGCTTTTTCTTAATTGATCTGTTAATAGAATGAAATTATACTACATTTTTGAAAGAAATTCCTTTGCAATGTATCTTTATTTTTATATACAACTGGGTTTGAATTTCTCCTAAGCTTTCAATGATTTCTGTGCATGTGTTCATGAGACATACTGAATTGTACCCTGCCTTGTAAATAGCCATCTGGTTTTAGCATCAGCACATACACTGCCCAAAGAAAACACTGAAGAAGTTCTCCTATTTTCAGGAACATGTAAGACTGGTAATTCTTTTTCCTTTAAATTTTAGCAGAATTCATCAGAGGAAACCATCTGGGCTTAAATTTTTTGGTATCCTTTCTTTCTTTCCTTTTTCTCATTCATTCTTTCTTTTGTTTGAAGATGCTATCAAATCAATTTCTTAATATATATATATATATATTATATATATATTGACATCCCTTCTTGAGGTTTTTTGTGTATATTTTTAAACATTGATTTTTAAGAAATAAAAAAGAAAAGAAAAAATAATAATACAGAATGTCAAAACAAGATAGAAGATGAAAAGCTAATATATTGTGTATTGTTATCTTAAAATTAGATGCTCAGATAATTGATCAATTATAAATAATTGATCAAACAATATGAGCACAGTTTTTCTCAATGATCTAAAAGAAGTCAATAATATGTCATATTAATCAAAAGCTTTCAAGAGAAAAATTTTAGAAACTAACATATAAATGTCTTGGATGAGCCTGATGTGATTTCAAGACATTCTTTACCCGGTCATGGATCTCCTCACAGTTGGAAGGTGAACACCAATCAGAATGGAATCTGCAGGCATAAAAACAAAAGTGACCTGACAGAAGGCAAGAAACACAACTTAATCTGAATTTCCAAATACGAGGCACAAAAAGTCATTATTATCCCCATATGATAAACTAAGACTAAAGTAACATATTTTCTTCCTTTGACCAAAGGGCAGGGAAGGACATAGTCAAGTACTAATTCTCAGCTATTCTATTAAGTCTGCATTATGTGCTCAATAAATAGTTTAATAATTAAGTGGACACACATTTGGGGCTTGTGTATGTATCTATATACTGATCATTTAAATTATTTCCTATGTAAGCCTTTAGCTTTATCTCCAATAATGACATAGATTTTCATAGCAGAATAATCCCATGCATAATATCCTTAACATTTGTGTTTATTCTCTAACAATTTGATCAAACTCTCTTATACTACATGAAAAAAATACCTTTACTAATATATTTTAAAAGTCCTAATTTTATGAACTAGAATAAAAAATATATAACATGTAGAGTCAAATCATTTTCGTATACATGAACATTGTGGTTTCTTCTCAATGCAGGTGACATCATATCTATGGTTTTTGCTATTAGAGAACTGTATATTAAAAAGAAATATTTAAATATAGCTAAGAAAAATGATTTTATTGGAATTTGCAGTTGGACTTAAAGACCTCAAAGTAGAAAAAAAGTATCCATTCCTTTTTACTCTGTCCTTCTTACATTCAAAATTGGCATTAGTATAATTAAGCTATTCTGTTTTACACAAGTAATAATGAAAATTTCCAGATCTATCCAATTATAATGCATCTATATCAAATGTTATTGATAATTCCTTTAAAAAGAAATAGATAAAAAGGTAACATTACTTAAATCTTTCCTTTTTTCTCTGAACTTGTTCTCACAAAGTTACTCTTACACAATATTTAAATAATTCAGCAGAATAAAAGGTTTATATATCTATTTTAAAGAACACAATGAATAAAGGAAAATCAGTTATATCTAAAACTTAACCTCCTACTGGACAAAAGCAAGTTACTCTGTACCCATGCAAAGGTGGAAAGATCTGTTCTTTGCAATGTATGCAGCACATCTTGGGAACCTAAGGTTCAGCCATGAAGTTTTAGTAAGTCTCTTCAGTAATACTGTTAGGGGATCCACTAGTCTGTGTGTGGTACAAGGAATGTTTACCTATCAATCTTTAACTCCTTTTACAACAGTCACAACTTTAGGAATGATTCAAAAGAATATCAACCCTTGTTAACTAGATATGGGAATAGTTTTAAGTATAAGCCATAATTGTAGTTCTAATGCAAATTTTACATTAATATTTATGATTTGAGAAAAAAGTACTCCTAAACACAAAATTAAACCATTTTATTGGTGTGGTCCCTTTATTTGAGCTTTATCTTTTATTTTGTTGGGTTTGTTCAGACAGGGTCTTGCTAAGCAGTCCAAGATGACCTTGAACTCACTGTGTAGCCCCGACTGGCCTGGAACTCACAATGATCCTACAACATCAGCCTCCTGAGTGCTAGGATACAGGTATGTACCACCACACCTGGCTGGTGGTATGTTTAAAATGAACTCAAAGCAGAAAGTACCTTTAGTATAAAAATAAATAAATTAGCTAGCCAGCCATGCTTATAATCCTAGCACTAGGGAGAGGTTGAGACAGGAGGATTGCTTGTGAGTTCGAGGCCAGCTTGGGCTACATAGCATCTATGTCTCAAAAAAAGAAAAATTAATCTTCATAAAGCCGCTGATAAACTTTTTAAAATCTATTTATTCATGAATGTAATTCCAGAGTCAGTATTTTACTGTACTCTTAAAGGAATATTTTACTCAGATAAACTCCTATAGCTGTATGTTCTGTCATAAGCTTCCTGGGTTTTTTCCAATTTTCCCTGGGAAATATAATCTAAGTTTACATCAGTTTAAACTATTTATTGAGCTCAATGGGTTGTATAAACACTCTATAAGTATACTCCTCAGTGATCTAAAAATATCAGATCAGGGAATGTCTTATATTTAAAAATGTAGTACTGAGTGCTGAAAAGACTAATGTTTATATTTCTAGTGATAAGTCTTAAGGATATTTTATTTTCCTTTATAGGCTATATATTTTGAAACACATACTCAAAATAAGGTGCTTCTACCTTAAGGAAACTAAACAATTTTGGCATGCTGGTCATCCTAGAGAATATACCAATTAAATTGTAATTAATTTAGATGAGCTTATATTACCATTATATTCCTTTATTTTAAAAGTATTTAACCTCCTCAAGTAATAGGCAAAATAGGTAATTTTTAATATAAAAGCAATCATCTCATTTTAATAAAAAAATGATACTTCATATTCAGCATGAAAAGAAGATGTAACTGCTGCTACCAACTCTATTATCCCCTGCCTGGAAATATGAGGAAAGGGCTACCTAACTTTATTCTGAAAGAATTTTTTAATATATTCTCAATGAAGAATTTATCAACCTGGACAGAACAGGAGTCAAAAGCTAGAACATAACTGTGTATATGGATACAGTAACACAGCACTAACACTAATACTGAGCTACTTGGTAGATTTACAATTAGAGAGGTATATAGGTGAAAGAGAAAAAAAAAAGAAAGAAAAGAAAAGAAAACCAGCATTTATAAAAACCATATAAAAATATAGGCTAAAACATTCTTGAAAAGCTACAGGTATGAAAGAGAACTTAATTAACAAAAACACAAGGGTTATTTAATGTAAAAAATAGGTAAACAGTAAATGCACCAACATGTGTCTGAATATTTATTTTTTGGTACTGAGGATCAAACTCAGGACCCTGAGCTTGCCAGGCAGGCACTTGTGCTGCTGACCTTTGCCCACAGTCCGTGAACTATCCCCACAGTCTTGAACATTTAATCAGCTGTGTAAATCAAGGAACACTCCCTGATGTTGAAATACAAGTTATCATACTTTAACAGTAAAACTTGAAGTTTCTTTTGAATTTTTAATGTGTTTATGCACGTGTGTACATGCCTATGTGTACCTGCATGTGTACACACCATGCCAACAAGCCCAGAGCCCTTTAGTCATGCATGATTCGAGTGTACCAGGACCACAGAAGCAAAGCTGATCAAAAGTCTGCATCTCAGTATATGCTTCCTATGTATCCATTTAAAAGCTTACAAAGCTAATAACGAAACAAATTTCTCAAATGATATTAAGTACCATAATAGAGTGTTTAATGTACAAGTCAAACTGACTCTAGGGGGGAATGTTGTATGATACCACTACACCAGCGGCGCTGTTCAAACTGACTCTAGGTTGAGGCCTCAGTTTTGCGCTGAATATTTAATACACTTTTTATAGTCAACTGAATCTTCGTTAATTATGTCTGATGACCCTAAGATGTTGTGGGAATTTCGTGTCTACTTTGGCATTTTTATAACATTGGCTAAAGCAGACTGACTTCCAAGCTGTATCTTAGGTTCTCCAATTTCCATAATTATTTAAATAATTAACATTTATTATAATTTATGACAAAATATTGACTTTTATGTTAGCATTTGTGATAGAAGCAAGGAATTTCCTACTTTGATGCCTTTAATATATGAGGAGAAATTATTTCTTTCATATTTAAATTATAACAAGTACCTGGTCATCACATTTGTAAAGGGAGGAATATAATTTTTACCCGATTAGGATTTGCTTGGTGGAATGAGAAGGGCATTTGAGAAAACTGGGCATTACTGACAGAAATGCATAAATCACCATTCTGACTAGCTGAAAAGAACAATCTAGCCTAGTGCCAGTGAACCTATGGCACATGTGTTACTTGTTTTTCTTTTAAGACAAAAGATGTTAATATGTATGAGTTATTTTTTCTAAACTACAACCTCAGTATTCAGGTTTAATGGCAATGTTGGCACTCTGAAGTAAGTACGTGGGTTCCAAGTTGCAGTTTGGGCCCTGCCTCCAAAATGTTTGCCATCAGTGACTTCTTTACTTAAGTTATGCTGAAAATATTAAATATCTACTAAGATTGTCACATACTCTAGTTTTCATTTTTAATGACTACATTAATTATGTTTAAAGACATATTAACATATCTGGTTAATAAACTCATTTCTCATTCACTAGGCTAGGGAAAATATCTATGTAATATGTAATATATTCTAAACAGAGAGCCAGGGAGATAGCTCAGTGGCATAAGTGCCTGCCTGCATTTGATCTCCGTTTTATTTTTTGTTTTTTCAGGAATATTCTTCCCCCCCCCCCCCAAGAACCGGGGACTGAACTCAGGCCCTTGTGCTTGCCCGGGAAGCACTTATTCCACTGAGCCATCTTCCCGGCCCAAGGAATATTCTTGAAAAAAGGATTGAACAAAAGCAGTAATTCAGGTAAGTTTTAAAATTCAACTATACTGTGCTAATAAAATAATCCTAATTCACACGCATACCAGCTTCCTTCCACTTCTAATGCTAATAAAAGCCTGGTCTGTAGAAACAGAGACTACACATTACCTTTCCCTGAGAGAAGCTCTATTCAACACAGGGCTTGGAGAATGCTTTGGCATTGTTGAGGGGGCTGAGTGGACGAGCAAGGTCCTTGCTGAGTGCTGGGGCTTGCCACACGACCTTGGGCTCGAGTACTCTTCACACCTTTCCAAAGAGTCATCGAAGTCTCTTCCATGCGGTGTTCTGATAACCTGTTAAAAAATACATTGTCATTTCCACATGCATCTATATGCCATAACTTATAGTAGTATAATACATAGGACTAGTGTTTGTAGTAGCATTACACATACACACACACCTGACACAAATATCCAAAAAAGAAAACAAGTATATGCCACGCCACAGCATATACATAAATTTCAGCAGGAAATAGATATTCTTATCACTGTAAGTTTACTTATTAAATGATTGACCTGTCATTTAATAAGTCTGCTTAATAAATGCATCCGACTATAATAATTTTATTTATGAATCCTGTTGACTCAAAATCCTTTGATTAGGTATGAGGTTGGCATAGGGGTTTATATAAGACAAAGCATATACATAAAACAAATGATAGCCTAGTTTAGCTATGATGTCAAACAGAATTTAACTGAAATTCTAATCTATGATTCATTCACTGTTTCATTTGTTCTAGGGAAGAACAAATGAATAAATACAGAGAGATAAATGAATAAAGCCCCACTCTCGTGTAACTTATAGTCCCAAAAAAATCGTAACTAGTAAGAATAAATAGATTTAAAACACACATACACATGCACCAAGATAAATGAGTAAAATCCGAAGAATGTCAAATGATTGTTAAGTATCATGAGGAGTGAAGCAAAAAGGCAGGCACAGAATCCTGACGGGAGGGACAGGAAGGGAAGGCAGGGAATGAGAGATGTGCATGGAGACATTGTAGGAAACAGTGCATCTTAGTAAAGACCTGACAACCATACTAAAACGCACAAGACTTAAGTCATGGCAACCTGTAAGGGCATTCCTGAAAAAACAAAAAATAGATGCAAAGATCTTGAGGGTTGGGGAAAGAGAGCAGGCCTGAAATATTAGCTGGACTAAATAGCAAGAAATGAGTAGAAAAAAGTAGGTTTTAATAATTTAGGTTTCTAACAAAAGAGAATAGATGGAAACACATCTTTTGTAAATAAAGAAAGGAAGAGGGATTGAAGGACAAGGAGGGGAACAGAAAAAAAGGCTCAAAACATGTAGCTTTTCATATATATATATATATATATATATATATGAAATCAATTTTAAGAATATAGGTTTGTGCTCTGAGTAAACAAAAATGCACTCTTTTTCTTTCTCTTCCTTTTTTGTCTCTCTGGCTGCTATGTCAAGAACAGTCTATAAAAACCAAGGACAGACTCAAGGAGATTAGCTAGAAAATTATTATAACAAAACGTGGGAGAGGATGCTGGCTTGACCCAGAACAATAATAACAAGGATGAAAAGCGGTCAGACTCAGACTGCATTTAAAAGTGAGAGCTAACAGGATTTGCTAAAGACTTGATGTCAATGATGATGCCATAATTTTTTGGCCTGATCAACTGGAAGAGTTCTTGTGAATTAGATACACCCTTCCAACTAGAAAAGTTGAAAAGTTAAGATATTAGGAGTGTCATTTGGGACATTTTAAGCTCTGTATATGTATTACCCTATTAACCATCCAACATAAAATTCCAGGATAAAAATATAAATTGATAACTACTAGAACCTAAATTGTATTTAAAGACAAGGCACTAAGTGGTATCATCAAAGAAATGAGTATACCTGAGTACTCTTTTCCCTGTGCCAGGAATTGAACTCAGGACCTTGCACTTGCCAGGCAGGTGCTGTGCTGCTGAGCTATACCTCTGGCCCAAGAAATGAGTACAAGTAGGAGACAGAAAATAATATAAATAAGAGGTGAATTGGAGGACAGGATGAGAGGAAACATCAGACTGAGGAGTGGCTGGGAATAAGGACACAGGAGAAAACAGAAGAATGCGAGCCTTTGGAAGCCAAGACAAAATTTCAAAGCAAGGGGAAAATAACTGGGTCAGATGCTGCTGCTGCTGCTGCTTAAATACTGTTTGTTCACTCAGAAATGAATGTTAAAATCTGATTCCCAAGAAAACAGTGTTGGTTGGTGGGGTCTTCAAGAGGTGATTCAATCTTATAAAATGATGGATGCCTTTCCCACGTGTGTGAATTTATGCTTTGAGCAACAGATCAGTTACCAGCAAAGCAAGCTGCATACAGCTGGATCACCCCATGCCTTGCTCCACTGTGCACATTCATTTGGCCTTCAGCTAAGCACTATGTTATGATCAAGTACACAGTCCTCATCAGAGGTTGCCACCTCATCTTGTGCACCCAACTTCCAGAACTGGGCCAAAACAAACCTCCATTTTTTTATTTAAAACAAATGTTTATTTTTTGTTGGGAAGTTGAAACCAAGGATGAGTAGATCATCTGTTTGTGCTTGTGGCGAGGATACATCTGATGATGGGAATACACTTCACACTGAGGTATGCAGGAGCCAGGAACCAGGAAGAGAACAGCCTATGATCCCTACATTGCCTTTTGCAACCACAGATTCAAGTAATCAGAAGATCCCATAAGTTCTCACTTCTTAAAGATCCACAGCATCTCACAATAATGCTACCCTGGAATTCAAACCTTTCTGTATGGACCTTGGAGGAATATAAGGCTATCTCAGATTAGTTTTGTTCATTAGCCATTAATTTTTTTATTTTCAAAAAATAAAAAATAGTGATAGAGCTGGCCAGATAGCTTGGAGGATTAAAGCACCTGCTTAGGTAGAGTGTAGTAGTCAGGTTCAATCCCTGGTGTGCCATGCCAGCCCCATCCCGGAGGCACGCTGAGACAGTGAATGAGACTGGGCACGGTGTTGCATGCCTGTAATCCCAATGCTTGGGAGGGTGAAAACAAGAGGATCATTACGAGTCTAATCTGTATAGTGAGACTCTGTAGACTCTGTACTAAATACATTTTTAAAAAATGATAGGAAAAAAAACCATTAGAAACGATACAAGATTCCACTAAACAAAATAAGAATTCAATAATGGTTGCTATATTACATGATGCTATCTTCAAATTAGTTGTTCTAATTACCAGATATAAACATGTAAGATTCTAAATCTCCATTCTTTACAGATCACGCCATCACAGATACTCTGTTACAGTGATAGAAAACAGAGTATGAAGATGGGCATTGTGGTGCATGCTTGTAATTCCAGCACTCAGGAGGCTGAGGCAGGAGTGTCATTGAGAATTCAAGACCAGCCAACGCTACAAAAGGTGCTCAAGGTCAGCCTGAATTGCATAGCAAGACCTTGTCTCTCAAAAAGACAAAAAAAAAAAAAAAAGACAGTTCAAGTTAGAAAGATTGAAAGTGGACTTAAATGTTAACAATGATGAGTAATTAATAACATCACTGACAGTAGCTTTGATAGAATCATGAAAGTTGAAATCTGAAGTTGAGTTCAAGAGAGAGTAAAAAGAGAGGAATTGGGTTCATTTAACAAACACTGATCACCAGTCACTGTTCTAAGTGTTTGAACTACAACAGTAACCAAAACAGTGTGCCTACCTTTCACAGTTCATTGTAGCATGTTATGTATTAAATATGTGATCTTTAAGAAAACTTCAGGGGCCAGGGAGATGGCTCATTGGAATAAGTGCTTCCCTGGTAAGCGCAAGGGCCTGAGTTCAATCCCCAGTTCCGGAAAAAAGAAAAGAAAAGAAAAATTCAACCCTTCTCTAACTCATTTCCCTCTTATGTAAAATAAGCTTAAGAACAGCCAACCTTACACATCTTCCATAATTTATTTAAAGAATCTTTCAGAACATCCAAGTGTATAAGTTAAACAATAAATTAAGTCATTTATTACTAAAAAGCAAGTCCAGTGCAGCTTTCTGCTTCACCACTACCACAGTTTTCACTGCTTTTCATAACTATACAACTATTTGGTGAATGAGAAGCCGCTGAGAGCATCAGTCACCCCAGAACCAGAGCACATAGTTCAGATGATTAATTACAACCCCAAATAAAATACCAACAAGAAATGCATGGTCTAGACTGACTTAATAAAAGAGATTTTCCAGTGTTAACTATTCATTGAGAGGAAGCAAAACCATGGCAAATATCAAGACCAAGAACGTAAGCGGTCCACCTGTGGCCAACAGTGTACGTGTATATGCTGAGAGAATCAGAGATGCAAAGGAGCTGCATCACTGGGCTTTTTCTACTTATAACCAACCATGAGCACTTGGCCCCCAGAATGAGGTTTTCTCTTCATTAATTCCAACTCCAATGTAGTCATGTTGGCCCATAGAACACTTCATGTTTTTCTGTGTACTAAGTTTTCTCCTAAATCTATTCCACAATACTTTAAATAAAGTCTTTTCTAGATAACATCACTAAATTTCTCTCAGAAATTTTGCTGAATTTCTTGAACATGTTTGTTAATGGTCAGATCTGCACAGGTTCAGGAATTTGAACTCACAAGATGAGACAGTACAAATAAAAAGGTAACAATAAGTATGCTAACGTGTCTAAAATACTCCTTTGACAATGTCTGTAAAAATAATCCGAAGTAGACCGAACAGTGAAGGTCACTAGGAACAGGCCAAACTAGAATCAAGGACAGCAACAGAGGAAAGAGGCAGAATTGGTATTCTTACTAGGAGAAAGGAAACAGCAAGAGGAACAATGCCAGGACCACGTGCCACCTCCATGGAACAGTAACAGAACATATCATAGGGCTGAGAGGTATGCATCATGATAGAAGAGTACACAATGTAATTCAGTAATATTCAACATTTACTAAGCATCTTCTAGGTGCAAAGAACTGAACAAGATAGATGACAAGATCAGAGAAAAACATAAGACTTTGAGGCACAATCCAGAATGGTTGACATAAAAAACAAGTAATGGTAAAGTTGTTTTGTTTTTAATGTATTTAGTAGAGTCTACAGGGTGTCATTGCACAGATCAGACTTGTAGTGATCCTCCTGTTTTTAGCCTCCCAAGTGCTGGGATTACAGGACGTACCACCATGCTCAGTCTGAGTCGCCTTCTCAGCCTGCCCCGGGGGCAGGGCTGGCACGATGGAACCTCTGAGCTATCTGGCTGGTCCAAGTAATGGTAAAGTAATCAAAATAAATTAAAACTACATGGATATATAAGTTATTGTATAATGAAAACAAAGATAGGATATGTTCTTTTCCTAAAATTAGGCTATGCTTTTTGTTTTGGAATGTATCATGTCAAAATGGAGGGATAGGATGTATAACTTAATAATGGCACAGACTTTTGATAAGAAACCTTACCTTTAAAAGAGCTCCATAGCTCTTCTGAGTTTTCCCTTAAGTTTATTATTTTCTAAAAACCAAGTAGACTACGGCCGGCCAAATAGCTCAGAGGATTAAAGTGCCTGCAAGCAGGTAGAGGGGCTAGGGGTTTGTATCCCTGGGTTTGCTAAGATGGCAATTGAGACTGGGCATGGTGGCACACACCTGTAATCCCAGCTCTTGCGAGGCTGTAAACAGGCAGTTCACTACGAGTCCGATCTAGTAGTGAGACCCTGAATACCCTTTCAAGCCTTCCCTAAAATTAAAACAAACAAACAAACAAACAAAAAAAAAAACCCAAGTAGACTATTAACTCTGCCTCATTACAGAAGAGTAGATTTTTTGGATAACTGTTTATGAATTAAAAAAAAAAAAAAAAAACTAGGTTCAAATCTCTGCTAGTTACAGGATCCTGAGCAAGTCATGGCCTTATTTAAGCTTTGGCTGCTTTGTAAATAAACTGGGAAAATAGTCTTACAGGTTTAATATAAAAATCAAAGGGCTAAAATGACTGAAAACATCTAACACAAGGCTTACCTCAAAATAGTAATATTTATTTCCTGTTTATAATATTTATATTTCAACATAAAGACATCTTTTTCTTATACTTAGAGAAATAGTTTCTGTAATTTATTTTCTATGATCTTACAGATGCAAAGTTTTCAGTAGGGTAAGTGCTTCAAATGTATCCAGGTTTTAAAATCTCCTACTTCAAAGCTTATTTGAAGCTGTTACAGATGAAAAGATTTTACAAGCTAAAATCCATAAACTAAACTATGGTTAACAGTGTATCTTTCAAATCTGTGATTTGTTTCTATCACACTTAAGATTCCTGAAAAGGTGCATGCAAAGTAAATTAATGTATTAAATCACATTCATGATTGTAAACTATATTTCTAAGACCATGAAGATGAAATTAATGAAAGCAAAAATTGCTAAGTATATGGAAAATACGAAATTCACTTATCCAACAAGTATATATTGAAAACCTACTTCACACCTGTACTACACATTGAGATCTAAAATTTCTCCTTTGTCTCAGGGCAGAAAAATTAAGACATAAGTAATTTCAATTTAAACAGCACTGGCTGAGTAGTAAGTAGTTGAGGACAGTCTGTAGGAAAGAAGTTCAGTACACATACAGTTTACAGGGTAAGAAGACAGTATACCTCTGAAAGATATGGACAACTAAGATTAGTTCTAATTTTACTGATACCATTTCTCAATGAATCTTATACCAAATAAATGAGCAATTACTATCTTATCTGATTTAAGACTCCATATGTTCAACATCTGGTTTGGTTTAAGGTAGTTGTATTTTATATTGAAGTACAATTTAAAATAATTTCTAAAAAAAAGATGATTTCTAAATATATCAATTATTGGGAAAAATCTTTCTCTTGAGCCACTGATTATATATATTATTTTATATATTAATATATAATATAATATTGTACATATATTATGTAATATATTATTGTAAAATGTATTATTGTATAATATTTAATATAGTTAACTTATACATATTTAAATACAACCATCTTAGGTGGGTATACTTCATACAAAAGGAAATGGAAGCAAAATCAAATGGCTATTAAGCAGTCATAGATCCACTGACAAGAGGATCTATTGCAGAAGCAAATAGAAAATTCTCATAGCTCAAGTTTCAGGGGATTTAC
Organism: Octomys mimax; assembly: GCA_002564305.1. Classification (NCBI taxonomy): domain Eukaryota; kingdom Metazoa; phylum Chordata; class Mammalia; order Rodentia; family Octodontidae; genus Octomys; species Octomys mimax. Next base: position 2,460 of record NDGM011036886.1, on the reverse strand, counting down.
ACAAGGGAAATCCTGATAATCTGATTTACGAACAACCCATTGTATAGGTTAAAGAACAAACTGATGAATTCTTTGGAAGAAAGTAATCACCTCAACTAATGTTATATTGCAATCATAACAATACTACCAAACTATTCAAGGAAAGTAGAAGGAAAAATAGCTCTGTCCAGTCCTCATCTATGGCCATATATAGGGGAAAATATAAATCAAATACTGCCTGGCAAGTACAAGGTCCTGAGTTCAATGCCCAGTACAAAAAATAGTAATAATGTATATATTACTAAGAAATTAAATCCAGTCATGATGAAAAATTAAAACACATGACAAAACCAAGTTAGGCTTATTCATATAATACAAGGATATGGACTTATTCAAACACAAGGATAAACTATTTTAAAATCTATTAATTCACTATAAAATTTTTATTTCAAAAACTATAAAAGAAAAGCATTTACTATTCAGATCATTCTTTATATGCAAAGACTTTCAATGGGCACTTTAGCTTGCTAATGGATATCTAATAAAACTACTGCAAATAACATTTTCATGTATAAAAATTTAAAACATGATTTTATTAAAGGCAGGAGCAAGACAACAATACATACTATATTGGTTTTGCTAGAACAGAAAATTATGTTTAAAAACTAGTAGCTTAATAAAATAAAATTTCATTTTCCCTCTGCTATACTGTAATACAGCATTAGCATGAGAAATGACACTGCACACAACTGCACAGTGACCCTCGCTGATGGGACAGGCCGAACAAATTACAAGAAGAGAAACCATCTAGAACATGAAGCCTCACTGTCACTGCAACAGGAGTATGCACATCAAGCCTTCAGTTTTTTACCTGGATGAGAGGCATATCTTTTCCACTTACAGTCCACTGGCTTGACCTAGGCCCCGTTTACCTATCAAGAAGGCTTGGAAATATGAGACAATACACAAATATTATGTAACTAACAAATGCAATCTGCCACATCCACCAGCATCATGTTTATTCAACACTGCACTGAAGACTCTAATACATTTAGATAAAGAAATAATCTAAAAGAGAAAGATAAAATTCATCACTTTTAAGTGATAAACTTACCCACCTCTATAATAAAATTAAGAACTATAATATCTATAAAAGGATTGTTATGAATTGTAAACCTAGACATCAATAAAAACAACAGGAATGAAATTTTATTATTTACTTTTTTATGTATTTGGTCAGACTTAGACTCATAGTGATCCTCCTGTTTTCAGCCTCCCCAGTGCTGGGATTCCAGCCATGCGCCACCACTCCCAGTCTTGGTGGCTGGCTCAGCATGCCTGGGGAAGGGGTCAGCACAGCATGTGGTGCCGGGGCAGGAACATAATTATACAAAGAAGACTTTACGGTAGGAACTATAAGTTTCCTAGGAATAAGTCGAATAAAAATTTGTAACACATTAGTGAGAAAACATATCACTAAAAAAATAAATATGGGAACTAGGACCACCACCTGCATCTATATGGCTTAACTCAGAACAAAGAACTAAAGACCTGTTACTTCAACATGACCTTCCTAGGAGTTTCTTAAGAAACTTATGTCCAGGAAAGTAAGGCTATAAGCCATCATTATTTCCTTTGAGACCCTCACTCAAATCATTTGCCCAAACAACACACTGGTCAGTCATGAATCAGCAGAATTTAAGATAATATCTATTCTTCATTTGGGTAAGCAGTTCCTTTCTTAGGAAAGATTCTTTTCCTTATCATCCTTTACTTTTCAAGACTTGCTTTAAATCCTTGGTCTTTGGGTCTATCAATCTTAAACTTTTATATCACAAAATTGGTCAATTAGATTTGAAAACTGAAAGTCTTCCCTTAACACACTAGCTCCAAATCCTAAAAACATCTCCCCGTTAACTTTCTCCTTTCAGAGACACTACTGTCAAGGTGATGGCTTCCCTCCCTGCATTAGAGCATAAACCTAGCTTTACCTGGTGTCAACAGAACATTCAGCTATCGTGGACTTTTTCTGAGCACTTAATGCTCTCAGAATCTACTAATATCAGGATTCAACTTTTGCTCCCAATATGTGCTGCCACTTAGAAATAGTGTACCTATATTCTTTTGAGACCCCTCAAGCTGCCTCACAGAGGTCTCTGACTACAGAACTGAAGTAAGTGGGTCTCAGTGTTTCCTTTTATTTAGTTTCAAAATGCTGAGTTGCTTTGTCTTTAAGGAAAACAGAATTCTTTTTAGTAATTTTTTCACTGTGTGATTTGAAGACCTAAATGCTTGAGGGAAAGCTGTCTTAATAGTTACAGTTCTAACAAGAATCCATCTTTGAAAATGTTGCTATGAGTCTGTTAAAGAAAATTCCTAGGAAAGTGAACAGACATAAACCATTAAGCCTGGCTTGGGAGAGCGCAGGCCCGGCGAGTGAGTGAGACGACCCGGGGCTGCGGGATCCTGAACAGACCCAGA
>NDGM011036876.1:0-14300 GCA_002564305.1 Octomys mimax | reverse complement strand
AAAAAAAAAAAAGGGTCACCTACTGAAACCAGGACTCAGAGATACACACAAGGAGGTTACAAATGCTTTTGTGAATTATCTCTCAGATTTGGAAACAGCTCACAATGCATGCAGCTAATCTCAGCAGGACTTCTATGACACCCCAAGGACTGCGAACAACCCGTATGGGGTGCGATTTCCCTCCCTCTGTCTCCAGGGCTCCTGGAGCAGGAGGATGCAGCTTTTCCAAGTTTCCTTACCCAGATGGCCTAGCAGATCTCGTGACCAGGGAGGTCCATGAAGGCTGACACACATCAGAGTTTGTGGAGTATTAATTGAATTCATGAAGCCTTTTGTAACTTTAATGTCTCCCCACCAGAAAATGTCCACATTTCCAATCTTACATGCCACGTCATTATATTAAAATCCCTCTGCTTTACCACTTAATCACTTGCTGTGAAATTATTACCCAGTGTGCTAGCACCCCCATGTCAGTCTGCTCCCACCAAAGCCAGATGGCTCAAGCATGCTGGATGTACGTAACTCCTGGAAATGTCATTTTCTGCAAATAGGAGTCTGACATCTTGCCTCGGTGGTTAGAACTCACTGGAACTGGACAGGATCAGTTTGTTAACAAGCAACAAGAAACCAAAACATCACTACAGATGTCTCTTCTTTTATGTAGTTAGGATCTAAGCTTTAGTATCTGAGTGCCGGATGCTCTGGAGTGACATAGAGAGGGAAGCCGACTTCACTGAAGTATGATGTGTTCCAAGAATGCCTCACTTCCGCTCACTTGAAAAACAGCTCCCTCACCACCCAAGATGTGTTCACATCCCACCCTGTCAATCCTGTGGGCCACAGCTAAGCCAAGAACCAGATTTCCTAGAAGTGGTAACATAGAATCTTTGTCACAGATGCCAGGAATTATTCTGGGAGGTATGTTACATATAATAAACATTTTTTTCAAAGGTTGTTTCTTTTCATGTTTTCCCCCCACAAGGGAAAATAATTTTATTTCTAGACTGCAGTGAGTTCTATACTTGTTGGCCTGTACTGAAGTAAAAAGTCAAAACCACTGAACTTGATACCTGGGAAGGTGATGGCACGGGATCTGGAGTCAATAGCAAGTTCTAACTGCCTGCTTCTGGGGGGTGGACATTGTTTTGCCGCATTTTAAGCAGTGATGGCTTTCAAAATATGTCCAGAATGTTGAAGTTCATATTTCCATGAGTAAATGTTTGCTGTGGTTAAAACTGGCTCTTCCTTTGCCAGAATGCTCAGTTGCCCCACATGTTCACACAGCCTTTTCCTGCTCTCTTTGGTTATCCTTTTTGGGTTGTTTTTTCCCTCCAAGTTCTTATAGAAGCAGTCCTTTAAACATTTTAAATGTCCACTGACATACTCAATTCACTCAATTTTTTGTACTATTTTAAGTCAAAAATACAGTTGGTGGCTAATGTTCATTAGCTACCTGCCATGGGAGGAATAACTCAAACCCACTGATTGACCCAGGGTTTCTTCCTGTGAGCCGCTGGACTGCATTCTCCATGAGTGCTGGTACTTTGGTCTTTATGCTCAAGGAGGTGTCATCAGCCCTGGTAACACTGTGGTGCACCACATACATGTGCCGCATGGATAAATATCACAACACCATTTTATTTTACAGATGACAAATGTATAAATTAAGTAACTCAAAAAATTAGCTTAAAGTCAAACAGCTAGTCAGGAGTAAGATAGGAACACAGCTCAACTCCGATTTCTGCATGTTCACCTGCAATTTCATCATTGAAGCTGTATAATCCTTATCATTATGCATTAGGTGGATAATGAACACAAACTGTACATCTCTGACTAGAAATTCAAAGATAATGTTTGCCAGAATGATGAGACCAAGATCTTTGATGTTTTCTGCTCTTTCTTCTAAGGGTTCTTGAATTTGGGTGTTTTAAAGAAGCAAGGGATGTGATTTTATGAAAAGGGAACAACAAAGGGGATCCTGTGAGGCAAGAGATGAAAAGGTGAGCTGAACTTCAGAACCTGGTGTCTGAGGTAATGAGTGAACTCGCGTTCCACTTGGGGCAAGTGAGAAGGGATGTCTTTGCCGAGGGATGTGCTAATACAGAGATGTGTAGTTACTGAGAATTTAGGACAAGCATAAAGAAGGACTGAATGGTTGGATTCCTGCAGGATTCTAGGCAGGGAAACAATATTTTCACAGTATATTTAAAGATGACAGTGTCTATGGTGTTTAGTAGCAGAGACCTTACAAGGTTGTGGCATCATCTAGAAGGTTTTCGTGGTAACAAAAATCCATGGTGACTAAGACCTTTGCTGTCTCAAGACCTGAAATGATTTTGCCTCAGTAGCAAGCTGCAGGACTTCTCTTTGGATGCTGTGTGTGGAGTATGTGGAGTGCAGCCTCCCTTGGGCTGGTGTAGTAAAAGCATTTTGTTGCCTAAAGTCCTCAGAAGGGTACGGTCCTTTGAAAGGTTTTCGGGCCTGAAAGAGACAGTTTGACTGGTTGTGGGTCAGAGAACTGGCATCACTGGGGTTGAGGTCTGATTCCTTTGCAGGCTTTGCCCGAGTACCACGGTGTTTATTTCAGGATCTTACTGTCCCACTAATAACCACCTTGCACAATAATTCTGCCTACCTGGATTCAAAATGCATTTCCACTGTGACTGCTGTCTTCCATGCCCTCTGAGGTCCCCTTTCTGCATTTTACAATCCTGCACTCCTAAATGGTAACAGAATTCCAGAAATCGCCCCTGCCTTTCCTCCTGTGGCAGCACAGTTACACAGCTCCCACACACAGCTCTTGCAATTATGCAAACTTTTGGGAGCAAAAAAAAAATTAGTGTTGTTTCTGTCAGTGTGTGGGCTACAGATGGAACAGGAGGAGGCTCTGGAAATGCATGAGGAAAAGGAGAATGCAGAAAAGTGATAAATGGCTGGTCGTGAGAGCTGAGTTAAGAGCAATCTTTAAAAACATTCTACTGCAGGGAAGAGAGGAGCTTGAAAGTAGGCAGAATCCAAGCACAGAATCTGATATGATTTTGTGGAGAAAAGAAATGAGCAGGTCTATCTTTCATTTTTTTCCCCCACAAATTCAGGAAAATATCTGAAGAGGTAGTAAAGGGATATCCAAGAGGGGACAGAAGAGCAGACTTGTGTTTGTATCTTTATTGTATATGGTCGTGTGTCACTCAGGTGAAACCTGAGACAGAAGGAGCTGCTGACAGTGTTCTAAGGTGGAAGCTAAAAGACAGCAGGTTGACAGATAGCATGGAGAAGCCAACATGAACCAAGGTCGACTCCAAGAGTGCTTCAGTCCAGGCAGGGCCAGTGGCCTGCACTGCCACTCAGGGTGAGCCGCAAGACCGCTGTGAAAAAGATCAATTGCTAAGAGATCCACCTACTGGAAGAGTCTGGGATAGTGATCGCGTCCCCTCTCTTCTCACAATGGCAGAGCGTGAGCCCATCAGTTCTTTCTCAGGAAAACAATGTTAAAGCTACTAGTACTTTACTTCCTTTCTAGAGAAAATTCAACCTCATTAAATGGATTTTGAGCATTGGTGCCTGGCACAAGCCTCCCTGTCTCCTGTGCGGGATTACCAGCTGCTGCAGAGGACTTCAGCTCCCTGTTTTAATCACTGCTTTTGTTATCAAGAGAACAAGGTGAAACCACATTTCATACACCAAGTTCTGTCTTCTCAGAGATGACACAGCTTCAGAAATGCTGGCTTGGTGCTCAAAAGAGTATAATTATTTTGTACCAAGGCACTAAGATGGGAGTACACAATGCAATCAAAATTCTTTCAAAGTACCTTATTTAGATATTCAGCTTTCTAATACTCTGAACACTGGAGTGTTCTAGGCTCAATATTTTCTTGGATTCAAGGAAATTTTATAGGGAGCCAAATTATAGCTTTCTTCCTAGAACAACAAACACATGATTTATGGAAGGAAAGGGGACGTGGGCGATCTTNCATTTGAAGATGATTTTAAATGATAGCATCTTAGCTGGTAGACTTAGTGCACTCTTATTTGTGAAATACATTCAACATATACTGAACAGTTCTGTGCATATGGAGTAATTATTCTCCCCATAGTTCTGTGGGGCAATTAGAATTAGTATTCTCATTTTTATAAGTGAAAACCACTGATGGTTAAAAGAGTCTAAGTGTACAGAGGTAACAAACCAAGAGTGGAAATATAGACTCCAAATCTAACACTTACTTTGTGACATACAGATAAGCATTTTTCAAAAATCTCTCTCTCTGGGGAGAATTTTCAAGCCATCCCCTGTTGTGTGATTTCAAGGCACTGGATCTCTTATGTTTTGCTAGTTTCTCTTGCTGCATATGGTGTGACTATGCAGATATTATGTAGAGATGGGGGAATAAACTCTTTTGTAAAAAAACATTCAATATTATTTGGAAGCATTTTCTACCTCTGATTTGGGGATATTAAACAAAATTCTTCCTAAGTTTAAGTAGTATCTGTTGATTTAATTCCACATTTAATGCAACCAATGCCATTTACCTCATATAGCACTGCAAAACATTTTAAAAGCTAGTTTATTTACATGTCTCATTCTGCAACTCAACACATTTTATATGATGCTGTCAGGTTTTTTTTTTCTGGTTCATTTTATAAAGCCTATCGTCATTAGTTTATAGCTGTACTAAAAATTTTAGTTGTTGGGCTGGGGATAGAGCTCAGTGGAACAGTGCCTGCCTGAAAGCATCAGGTTGTGAGTTCTATTCCTGGTGCAAAAAAGAAAGAAAGAAAGGAAGAAATAAATAAATAAATAAATAAATTATAGTTGTTAAAAACAATTTGCATATATTTCTCTCATTTTCTGTCTATAAAATGATTTTTGTCTTTTTTTGTTTAGCTCATGCTCCATAATTCCTGAATAAGTTTATAAACATAGATCAAAATGGGATGGTAAAAACTCCATCACTGTTGTCATCAAACTTTAGTTGAAATCTGGCATTTCCAGTTATATGCAGCACCAAGTTGTAGTTTTCACTGACAGAAATCAAAGGTACTGATATATCATATTTTGACTTTATGGATCTCAAAAATATCATTCATACTAGTCTTTAAATATAGCAGCTCCTAATCCTAACTCCATGTCTTATTATTAAATGTGTTAATAAGAACATATATTACTAAAACACAGTCTTTTGCTTTTAAGATTCAGTAGTCATGTTTCCATATGTTCTGCTTCTTCTGCAGTCTCATGTAGTTCATTTTAGGTATTTAGAAATGTTCTGTGGAAACAGGGCCCATAGGTTTCACAAGACCACCAAAATATCCAATGACATAAGAAATCCATAAGTCCCTGTGGTAAATCAGTTACTTTGGCAAAGTTGCCAGATTTTATAAAATAGCACTGATGGATGGAGAGGGGAGGGGAGCAGTACTGAGAGGGGATGCAGAATTGAGAAGGAAACCAAGGAAGTGTAGGGAAGATACCCAAGCATTCTGAAAACTGGAGAGAAAAAAGGAAAGGTTAGGGACAGGGAGGATGTATGAGAAGTGGGTTAAAGAGCTTTTGATGGCTGTGGCAAAATACCTAAGATTAACTTACAGGAGGCTTTCTCTTGGCTCAGGGTAGCCTAGATTTCAATTCTCCTCAGGTAGCACCATTGCTGTAGGTCTGTGGAGAGGCAGCAGTATCAAGGTAGAAATGTAGAAGAAAGCTGCTAACTCCAGTGGACCAGGAATCTGAGAGATGGTGCCATAGAGGAAGGGGCCAGGACAAGATGCAGTATCCCAGGACCCACCCTGAGCCTGTAGCTCACTAATTTCAATGAGTCCCACCTCTAGATTTCCATTATTTCCCCAAACTGAGGTTAGAACCTCATTGGTGGATTTGGCCACTGACCACTGCTGGATAGAGCCCGTGTGATCCACTCACCTTCTGAAAACTCTACTCCTGCCTGATAAGACTTTTGGGGAACATTTTAGATCTAAACATAAAAGAGGGAAGAAACTAGAAGAAAGGAAAGAAGATTGTTAGAAATGTTGCCTTCATTTTGTCTTTAGTACTCTTAGAAAGAGACAAAAAGAGAATTCTTTTAGGATTTGTTTTTGAATTTGTTTTCTTTCCAAAGTATATCTTTGAAAATACTCAAACTGGGATACCAGGAGGCTGGGATTTAGTTAGGTTACAATTTAGTGGTTTGCCAGGAAGCTCTTTGGGGAGAAGTCAGATTAAATTAAGCTGCCTTAAAAGGTTCCCAAATTGTATCACATCATCTTTTCAAATTTCCAGGCTTTCAGTTCATAACATCAATCTCCCATTTAAAACAAGAACGACTTGTATTATCCTCCATTTGCAGACTACTGTTAGACCTCTGCTTTTTCTGCATTCCCAAACCAAGCTGTCTGAGATGAGATCTTTCTGCATCTTTACTGATGACCTAGTGCAGCTCCTCATCTTGCTTTACAATCTGTACTGACTCCACAACAGTAGCTTTCAAGTTTCACCTGGTGTGACAGATAATCCTGATAGTCAGCTTTCTTTGTTTGGGAAACACCCAGCAGGTTAGGAAAGCATGTTCCTGGGTGTGCTTAGGTGGAACACAAAGGACAGCCTTTGAGACTTCAGTGCTTCCTTTCCAGCATTGTTTCCTGAGTCCCAGTCACCATGCACAAGCAGCTGTCCTGCACTGTGCCCTTCTGCCATGATGGCTTTGCTTTGGGGCCTGCCTCCCAAGGACTGAATCCCTTGAGACCATGAGAAATAAAATATTTCATTCTTTAAGCTGTGTGGGTCAGGAATTGTGTCTCAACATTTGAAAAGGACAAGATAATAGATACTGAACTCTGTGGGCCTAAACACATCTCTGTTGCAGCTGCTGTTCTACGTTCCATTGAGGAAGCAGCCATAGAGAGTATATGAATGAGTGTGGCTACTCCCAATAAAATTTATCTTCCAAAGCATGCAGTGGCCATTTAACCTGTGGATTATTGCTTGCTGATCCCTGTTTCAGATCACAGCAATCTCGGCCACTCTCTGAACTCTGCAGACAGCTACTCTTCTAATCACATGCTCAGCCCTGTGACAGCCCTAGGCTATTAGCCTTACTTTTTAAAATAAATTGCTTCAGAGTTTAATTTAGTAGCACCAGCCCTGCAGTGGAAGAAAGAAATGCAGAAACTGTTGCATGTCAGTGAGATAAAATGTGTCAGACCTACAGAGCTAGAGTGTGTCAGACCTACATGCATTTGTGTAAATATATTTCTAGTCCTCTATGTCTGTCAATACCTTGGTTTCGATCATGTGTACTAGCCAATTTGAAAAACCAACCCCAAACCTGTCAATAAACATTTAGAGCTTTTCAAAAACACTGATATTGTGTCCTTGCACTTCAGAGAAGGTTTAATAATTTTTGTTGATAGTGTAATTCATGTCTTTTTGTTTCTTATATCTGATCTTTAAAACTCATTATCAGATACTGAATGGTTCACTAATACATTTGAATGAATTTCTTTGCAGAACCTGTTATATTTGTCCTAAGTGCTAAAGATTATTTTCCACATGGAGAAAACTTGAATCAAAAGGCTCAAGTTGAGAGCCATAAGTTATCTTCATGTCACTGGGTAAGTAATTTAGTATTTCAGGTCCATATTTTCCCTTTCTATAATATTGGAATGAAACATGTATTCATTACCTTACAATAAACAGCAAAAGCACAAGTGCTTTGTAATAAGCAAAGTGATGCTGCTTGTTGATAAAACCATAAAATGCATTGGATATCCTTTCATTCTGTATATGTGTGTATTTTTACATGCATCATGAATTCACATACTTTGTACACAAGATCTTGCTGGGAAGAGTTCTAGTCTCATTCACTTGGCATTCTGGAAACAGTTCAAGTGAGAGGAAATTCTTGGAGGTAAATGACAAAAATCAAGGTCAAATTAAGAACGAAAAGAAAGAGTGAAATTTTATAGCTTGGGTTCCAGTTAGTATCTAAGTGGGATGTACATAGAAAAGCTGGATAGGAACTAGGTACACAGGATTGATGGTGGAGAGGGGTCAGTTATCTCAGCAAGATGGTGATGGGCTCAGCTCTGGCAAATCCCACACAGGGACAGTGATTGCCTGGACAACAGATTTTGTCACTCAAGTTTTAAGATAGAGAGGGCTCCTGGAGAGTCATGTCTGGTTGGAAGTGCTTTAGATGGCAGGGAGGAGGCTGCAAATGGACAAATCCACAATTTGTGGTTTTAGTTTTGGTGGTTCTAGGGCTTGAAACAAGAACCTTCACACTAGGACAAAGTCCCCGACCTTTTTTATTTTTGCTTTGATACAAGGTCTGGTTGAGTTATCCAAGCTGGACTCCAACTCAAGATCCTTCTGCCTCAGCCTTCAAGAGTTCTGGGACTGTAGAAAGTGTGCTATAATGAAGATGGAGGAGTAGGTCTTTGGAGCCAAGCAATGAGCTGTTTGAATCTCAGTTTTATCTCCATCCTAATTGTGTGGTAGTGATTTTCTCTAAACTTCTTACTCTGTGCTTCTAGGATATTATAAACAAAATACCCCTTATTCAACTGGGAATGTAGATTACAAGAAATTGAAGCAAGTTCTCCTTAAGATAATCTGCAACTGGATTTAGACAGCAAAGCATTATGTCCAACCTGATTTACTCACTCATGAAACATCCTTGGATTTTGTTGGCCCATGATGAGTGAGCAGAGGTCAGGATAAGGAGTTCTTAATGTTTTTTTATTCCTAATTATAGTTTGGGAAAGACTAGATTCCTGTTTTTAGGTAGCCCTACCTATTAGAAAGTGTGATGCTTTATGTATATTGGCTACAGCCTCTCAGATCCCTCTCCTGCCCCACTTCACAGTGTGCTGTGTATATATGCTGCCATTTCTGAGATTTGGCATAAATTGAAAATCTAATAGCTGGGTATGAGTGTGAGGTTATGTAACAATTTTCCATCTGCTGACTTAGACCTATATGCATAGACTTCTATTCCTGTCTCCTACACACTGTTTATAAGTATATGTATTAAGGTTAGCTTCCATATTTACTCCCTGCAGTTTTTGAATTCTATTATCCTATTTTGTGGCACTTTTGATCATATGAAGCTAATTACTAAATTAAAATTGTTAATTAATTCCCTTAAAAGCATCCCTGTATGAGACTCTCAAGGAGGTATACTTTTCATGTACACGGGATATGATAGTAACTGTCACCCTCTACATCACTTTGATGGAATTCTTTCATCGGAGAAAATAACCCCACTTCTGGCAGTATTTGAGTTTCTAGGGAATGGTTCCCAGTGCAGAGGCACTATGAATCTGAAGCTTTGAGCAAACCATGCTCCTATCCTGCCATGCCTAGGTACTGTTGCCACCAGCCTCAAAACCATGCAGGTCCAGAACAGCAGATCTGTGTGCTTACCTCCAAATTGGGTTTCAGCAGGTCCATCTGATCCTTGGGCTTTAAAGCACTTGTGTGCATGCTCCATATGAAGGAGCCTGGAAAATACTTGCTGAAATTTTCACTTAAAGAAGGAGGACTCAAAATAGGGGAATCTATGAGAGTGTGGCAAGATGATCAAGACTTAGGAGAGTGCTGAACAGCATTGATCATTGCCTGAGGGACTCACTCTTCTCAAAAGCAGCAGAGAAAGCCTTGTTCTCCATGCTTACATGGAACTGGCAGAGCTCTTACTTACATGGTTTTATCTGTATTTCTAGGACTCAACACTGCGTGCTCAGATCAACACTGAGTTCTTCATCCTTCCCTGCCCTCCTTGACCCAAGCTCTCCATCCCTGTTCCTCACTTCAGCACTGGCATTGTTTCCCAATGGAGTCACCCTACTGCTGTTCTCCTCTGTACTGAATCACAGCATATCCATGAATTGAGATCAGAAGTTGTATTGAATAATTGGCTGCCTTTTTGCACCCACAGCTGAGGTCAACTTGAGCTCCTTTATTAAGTTATCTCCCTGATTTAATCTCTTGTTATTTAGTAAGATCACCTCTTGAATAAAGAAGATGAGTTCCTGCTATGCATATTAGTGGCAGCTTGTATTTTAGAATAATTGTGTGTTTCTGTATGTGCAACATGATGACCGTGATTGTAGTCATAACCATTCGGTCTGGGGTTGCAAATGCCCAGATGTTACTAAATTATAAAGTTAAAAGAAAGGACTACAATTTTCATTGTTTGCTCCCTTACATAAACCACAGATGCTCAGTAGATATTTGCTTAAGATCTAGAGGTGGAGCTTACCTTGTAAGATGGAGTTACATTCTGTACTGAAATTGAAATTACATAAGCTTTTAGGCATTTTGCTCCATGGCTTGAAATATTCTAAGAAAGCTCTGCCTAGTATTTGATTTTTAATGTTGACCTTGTTTGTTATAAATATCTATCTTTGGGGAGTCAACCAGAATAAAGGAAACAAAAGAAAATGAATAGAAAGATATATTTGCTTCAGCTAAACCAAAGTGACCCCTACAATGAATGAACCTGGAGTTAAGGATAATGAGAGTTTCATTCACTTTTGTGAATAAAACATTTATGTATTGTACACTTACCATGTCCGAAGTAAGAGTGTCCCAATCTGGAAATGTAAAGATAATTTACAGAAATAGCTTTCACCATCTCTCTCTATAGGATTATGTTGTAAATGATTTATTTTTAAGTAGAGAGTAAATTAGAAGTTGATAGTGTAATGATTAATTTCACTGGCAGACTAAAAATTCTACAAAGCTCAGTGTGAAGGATAATCATAATTTCTTCAGGAAAAATCTCAAAGAAAGTTATTTTGGCTTATAATAGTGGAAAGATTAAAAGTATTTTTTTCAGTGGATACAAATGTTTATATCTTTTCATCAATAACCAACAATTACCAAGAACAAAGAAAAGGCCAGATATTTCTCAAGCAAGGAGGCAGAACAGGTTGCTCAATCATGCTGTAGTGAAATGTTGTCCTACGGAGGTGGCTTTTCACCTGCTGGCAACTGGCCTTGTGGCAAAAGGTCTTGCCCTTTTCTGTTCATTCTTGCCCATTCTTTTTTTTCCCCATTCCTTTTTTTAAACTTTGCAGAAGCTGATGTGGCTGGACAGGGAGAGATGATGTCTGCAGTCCTGGGCCAGCCCCTGACTCCTTCACAGGTTTTACCCTCTTTCTGCTTCCCAGTCATATGGGAGCATACAGTGGATGTCTCATTCCTGTCAAGGCCAGAGTAGCATGAAATCATGTTTCAACCTTTTTTCCTTGTTCGCTCAATGCAATCAGCATTGGTCAACAATAGAGACTCTTCACATGGTGTTGGAGGTGTGCTCATAGACTGAGGACTTTGAGAAAGTTGCTGCTTGTCTCTGATTAGGGAAGTGGGAGTGTTTCATGGAGCTGGCAGTAGTCCTACAGCACAGCCTAAGCAGCAGGCACAGGGCAGAGAGTGGCTGTCTGTTCATCACATCATACTTCTCACCATAGGCAGAGCAGCGTGAACCCCTGTGCCTACACTATTGCTTCTGCCCATGTGGTTGCTACGAGTGCAGTGCTGCTTTCCAATTCATGCAGCCACGGTATTCTTGGGTCCATCCGCCCACTGGCATCCAGGTTGCTGCATCATGAGCCCCACAACTGCAGCCACTGGCTTGGAGATGTCCAATTTCTCAGCATGCATTGTGACTCTCAGGATGGAGGTGGAGTCAACTGTGCATTTTCCCATGGACCACAAGCATGTATTTCCTGTGGAATCCATGCTAAGTGTATGCCAGTAAATAGTGTTGACACTCTCCTCTTCCTATCCTTCCCACAACATCATGAATCATACTATACCAACTCTTCCCAATACAACCACTATGTGAGAAAACAAAGAGAAATTCTGTTTGCCTTCTTCAGTAAACTTGTGTTCACTGACTCCTCTCTCCACTCTCTTCCCACTTCCCACCCTACCCATTTACCTTTTTTTTGGGTGGGGGGTGGGTACAGAACCAGGGATTGAACTCAGGTCCTTTTGCTTGCCAGGCAAGTGCTCATTCTACTGAGCTATCTCCCCTGCCCTCCGCATTTACCTTTATGAAGAAGAAAGCAAGAGTGTGCTTTTCCCTTTGACTTTATCATTCTGACTGTGAGGCACCTGCGTCCTGCTGCTCCTTTGTGTGGAGAGCATTAAACCCTCCTTCCCTTTGCGTGAAGATGCTCTAAGACCATCCCAGCAGCATGTAATTGGAAAGAAGTGAACAGAAGGGAGATGCCAATTACTGGGAGACACCAGGTAAAAACAAGATGGAGGCAAACTAATTTATATGAAAACAAGTTCTGGTTACCACTATGGTTATCATTGGTACTTAACATTTATCAAGCCACAACAGGACATTACACACTCTACAGAACATAGATTAAGCCCTGTCTTAGACAGGAAATGATCCTAGAAGAGCTGTGAGATCCTTGCCACAGCTGGTGTCTGTCCTAGGAGGAGGGCTGGCGACTCTGGCTCTACACAGAGCTTGTGTTTTTCTGAGGAGATAAGTAAGATGGTGAATTTGGAAGTAAAGATGATATCTGTGAGCTCTCAATATGGATTATCTATATGGAAGGGGAGACTTAACAATGCATAGTAGCACCACCTACCAAGTACAGCTACTAGCCTGCTGAGGTTGGGGGACTATTCCCACATGCAATTTTAGCCAAATTCTCAAGTGTATCTTACTTTGGAGTTGCAAAATACCTTCTTCGGAGTCGCTGAAAACTACTTAACTTTCTTTTTAAGAAATGAGAAAATGTTCAAAGCACTCAAATAATATTGTCAAATGTAAATATTTAATCTGGAGTAGGCCAAATAATTTCAGAAATTACTTGAAGGGAAATGTTTTTGTTTGTTTTTTCACTTCTGTAGTCCTCACACAGGAAAAAATAGCTGGTAAATAATAGAACTTGGGTTTTGATCTTTTCATACAGAAAAATATTTAGAACAGTGAAAACTTTTTAGTTAGCTGCACCAAGCTATGACAATGCATGCCATAAAATGTTACCAATGCATGAACGTGGCAGCAAGATGACTTGTAAAAATCATGAAATCTTTCTCTTGAGCTTGTTATTAGCCAAACCATGTTAAATCCACTTAATCTGTATTTCTCTGGTCAGTATTGGGCATGAACTAATCCTTGAAAGTCCATTTTTCAGACAAATAAAAGTTACTCTTCTAAATTCTGGAGTTATTTTGGGTGGGTAGCTTTCCAAGGTCTGTGTATACCTCCTGTCATCCCCTCTCAGGCAGCAGGAGCCAGACTGCTTTGTGTTTTCATCTCAAGCTGGTCATAGTATGAAATTTCTCTTTTGCAAATTGGAAAATTGCCTAAGAACTATCCCAAAGTTATTTCCTTTATTTTTCAATAATTGTTTCTTAGATTATGATTTGCCATTGAAATACTATAAAAGCACAGGAATGTGCTGCTTTAAATGCACTTTGGCAGAGATTAAACACTTTCTAACGAACTATAACAAGGCTATTATAAGAAAACTTTTCACATAAAATGAAAATTATTTTTGAGGCATTAGTTTCTACTGCTGCAGTATTTTGAATATTTGCTGTGTGAATAATTAGCTTGGTTTAAAAGTCAAATATATTGATTCAGTTGTACATGAAAAATAAATCTATTATGCATGATGTATTTCTTCTTACATTTCTACATACAGTAAGTATAGTCCACTTGACTAAAATGTTGCCCTCAATTCCTCCAAAGTGATCCTGGACTCACAGCATCACAGGTTATGCTTGGCTTTTCAACCCACAGCTAATTAGAAGCTGTGACCATCTTGGATGAAAGCCTGAATTTACAGCAGGAGATTCAAGGGGCAGGCAGACAACAAACACCAATTGAGCCAAGGAGTTCTGTGTTATACTTAAGGAGGACATATACAAGGGATCTGTTCTCCTCTGCTTTGACAACTGTAAAAGCGATCTTATTAATTCCTGACCCACAGGTACTATGACTGTAAGGACCACTTAGAAGTCCCAGATACTGCCCGTTCTGGCATTGGGCTCATGGGTGAGGGGGGCCTCAGGTGAGCTACCTCACGTTCCCTCAGCAGAGCCACTGATGGAGCACTTCCACAGTGCATGGGGTGGATCCACCCATCCCCAATTATTTTTCTCTTTTTTTGCATCCTTCAAACTCACATTTTTATATTTTATTGGATGTATGAAAATACATAAAACACATATAGTATTGTTGAAAGCTTACATACAGGGACTGGGGAGATGGCTCAGTAGAATAAGTGCTTCCCTGGCAAGAACAAGGGCCTGAGTTCAATCCCTG
>NDGM011036843.1:0-14529 GCA_002564305.1 Octomys mimax | reverse complement strand
CTACTAATTGGTTTTGAAACTGTCTCATTGCTATTTGTTTCTCAATAAAATTAATAAAAATATATGGATAGATATCAGGTATATATCACTATGATTAAGAGGTGAGAAAAGAAAAGGAAGACATCAAAGGGCATAGGACTATGGAAAAGAGGAATGGAGGGGTTAGGGATAAGGGATTAGGAATGCAGAGCACAAGAAATAAAATCTGATGTGCTGGACACTAGAAGCCTGAGGAAGCTGGGTACTTGCCTGTGTTCATGGGATGCAGTCAGGTACCCCCGTTGCAGTTTCTGTTGGTGCCTGACGTGTGGATCTCACTGAAGTGCGATCCCCAAATCTAACATCTGAAAGCTCGAGGATAACATTTTACAAATTCTGAACAGCTTTCAATTTGAGCTTATTTTTCAAAGAAAATCATCACAATTATTCATTTCTGGAAACAAGAATATGTTATATTGTATTCTTTTCTTACTATCAATCGTTTTGTAAACTGTGTTTCTGCTGGTGAGGATTTTTGTTAGGCATTGTAAGACCTCTTTGACATCCTCCAGCAGCTACATTCCCCGTGGATGTGTTGCTCCTCCCCCTCTACCTTGAGTCCCTGTCCACATTTCACCCACATTCTTTCTCTGGCTGCAGCTGTTCTGTTGTCAAAACAGCAGGGGGTTTGTAGTGCTGCTATTTTTTGTCTCCCAAGTGAGGGGGCATCACCCTTATCTCCTACTCTTTGTTTACTTTGAATAAATTTTCCCAATGGCAAAAGGTTCAGTACAAAAATGTTGTAATGAAAGTCTTTTATGTCTTGGTTTGTGAGATATAATTTGTTTCATCAAAGATAAAATGCAGAGGTATAAATGTCAAGAATTAAATAAATACTACTTAATTGATTATCTCCAATTTTGATGCCAGTCTATTAATTAACCCCCTGGCTAGAGTGTTAGTTTGCATTTGTTTTTGGAGTCTTGTATGAGTGCTTTCTTCATGATAGTCACAGCAGTGTACCATGAAAGTTTTTGCTTCAATTCACATTCTTTTTTTTTCCCCCATAATTTTATTGAGAAACAAATAGCAATGAGAAAACTTTTTTTTTTTTTTTTTCCCCAGAACCGAGGATTGAACTCAGGCCCTTGCACTTGTCAGGCAAGTGCTTATTCTACTGAGTCATATCCCCTGCCTGTTCGATTCACATTCTTATTGTCACTAAACTTGTATAGTTTAAGATAAAAAAGGATAACATTTATTCAGGAAAAAATAAACCCTGTGATCCATACATTTTGAGAGCTTGTACATATTTACTCTTGACCTAAGGACAGTCCTCCTCTATTGGGGACGGCTGTCCCTTCATACCTAGTACACAGCTTAGCCCAGCCACACCCTCCAAATCAGCCCCCAAATCAGCACAGTCACTGCCAAGTTGTTCTCATATCCAGTCCCTGTATTTTGGCAGTTACATTTTTCACCTGTGCTGTGTCCCATTTGCCTTGTTGTGTGTGTTTATCTAAGTAGGTGTTAGTAATTATTGAAATGTCCCTACTGTACTGAATATTGTTTAATAATTGGAATATGAATTAAATATTAAATAACTTTATTAATAGAACTATTATATTTTGTAGTATTTCTTTACATACAATTATTTATGACCCACTTTTATATATCTCCTTCTTCCTTAAATACATGATCCCTTAGGATGTTTTCTCGAAAAATCTCATTGTCCTTAAAGAAACTGAAGTCTAAGACTATACTGTTTAACTTTTTCAGTCTCAGCTATATAAAGTTCTACTGGAGTTATTTTATAGTGCAAAGAAAGCATATTGGTCTTTTATATGTAAAGCACAGGAAAATGTGTCTTTAAATACAGTTGGACCCAGAGCCCAAAAGAAGTTCTCAGCAATAGATTCCTTTCCTTTTACATCTTCTGCATCTCTCTAGTGCTTCTTCTCAGACTGAGGTCTGGAGGTGACATCAAGCTTTACAGGACAGTGGAATAGAGCTCTAGACTCTCCTTCTCTATGTTTTCCCAAAGACATGTGTTCCACTCATGACTCTGGCTTGTGGCTATGGCTGGTACAATGGTGGTGATCAGACCTGAAACTTACTTACAGAACTGTACTTACACCTGGAGCTAGGAGATTAGGGTGGGAATGAAGGGGAGTGGAAGAGGGTTCTGCTGCAATGAGAGAAGATGCTGAAGAGGCAAAATAATGAATCCCACCACACATAAATCATACTGTTGGTCTTCTGAGTTCATTTGATACTGTTTTGTCTTTCACCTAAGAGTCAATGAAAACCTGCCTAAGCAAATACTCTAGATGTTAGTAATCTAAGAAAACAAGTAGAGTATAATACTTACAAGAACCCAAAGCCAAGCCAAAACAAAACTAACGAGAATTCTAGTTTGACCTTTATCATATTCTCATTATTTCCAACTTTTTCTCTCTCCCCCCACCGCCACTCCTTTCTTTTGAATCTACTTGTCTTGGTCACTTTACTCATTACTGAGACAAGATACCTGACACCTAAAGTTAATGAACTAGAGGTTTATGTAGCTCACAGTTTGTACCAGTTTCAGTCATAATCAGCTGGTTCTGGGGCAGGCAACAGTTCATGGCAGTGGCAGACAGCAGAAGCAAAAGGAAGGAGAGTGAAACAAGCCTCTTTCTGTCCTTTATATTGTAACCATTATATTATGATTAGGATGTGACAGTACAATCCATGAACTAATTGAACAATCATGTGCTCTTAGTCCCAGCACCCTTAATTCCAGCATGCTGTACAAATCAGTCACACACTCTAAATTCATCCACCTCTAAAGTAAAAACCTTGCAACTTCATGAGGTTTTGGGGGTACATCTAGACACACACCATATCACTACTAATGATAATGGAAACATTTTCCAAATAGTGATTACTGTCATATAATAGATAACTATAATTACATGAAATTAGAATCTCCTACTGTAGAACAAGTTGGTATAAATTTTTTAAATTTCACAGTTTTAGCGCCAAAATGTATAATTCTAAATGCATAATTCTATTTTTATTAAATATAACACAATAATAGCATATTGTTGAATAAGTGAATCAAATTGCAGAGCTGTTAGAATAGAGGGAAGACAATACAAAAAGTAAATGTTCCTATGGGGACAGGGTTATTCAGGAAACCCAAGAAAATGAGCAAGAGTATTTCTCACAGCAATAAAACAATTAGGTAAATCGATAGATTTTCATGAAAGAAATAATATATCACATATTAAACAATATATATACAGTTTTGTTTTATAGAAATGTGTAAATTTTTATTTTTAAATTGTGTAAATTATATGCTGACTGTAGGTTACCAATTTTTACAGACATTTGGAATTAGTATTTTCACAAATATTCCAACTGTAAAGCCCCGGTATCTGATGTGTTTTGGTTGCATGCTTTCAGATTTCAAATTAGAATCATAGTCTGTTAATGCTATAAAAATAATTTTATTTCATCATTGAAAAGAATGAATATAAGCCATATATATATATATGTATATATAATTTAAATACTTAATTGCAAAGAACTAATTAGAGCTCAAATATCAGGATAATTGGATGTAGTGGAGACTAACTGGTAATGCAAAGAATACTTCTGCTTGATATTGACCATTCTCCAGATCAATAGCAGTTCCAAATGCAGTGAAGAGCAGACAACATTTAACAGGGTTTAAATTATTCAGGTTAGTGCATTGTTGCTGGAGAGTTCATTAACAGTCTCATCAATACAGCCTGGCCCATGCACATTAGTAAGAGCTCCATGGAACATTTTTAAAGAGGAGACATCTCAATGGACGATCCTTGTAGGAAATAATTTAATTAGGCAGGAATAATTATATTACTTAAATGAAACTTTTAATTGAAAACCTGCTGATATTCCTAACCTGCTTCACAGGTGTCCCCTAGTCATTTATATCTAAAGACTTGAGCATTCACCTACATATTTGATGAACATCTTGAAATTGGTGCATAAATATGTAAAGGAACTAACAAATGGTGGCCATAAAAAGTAAATAGGATTCTACTTGAGAAACAGTGCATTTTAAAGTTGTGAGTCAGGAAAAATAAAGACTGGAGTCAGAAAAATATATCGAAAATATTTGTTGTAAATAGCATGCAAAAAAATCATCCTCTAAAATTTAACAGCTATGAATTTGAAATCCATGTACTAAATTTCATTCTTCACAATGCTTTAAAGGCTTATGGTAAAATCATACTATCTATGAAAATTATCTTTGAGTATTATTAAGGAAAACAACACCCAGCAAAAATTCTTAAAAGACTACAAGGTCAAAATTGTATACGGAAGAAAAGCCAAAGAAAATTCTTATTACCATAAGTAGCATCAGACACATGCTAGGACATGTTTTACTGATTATTCAAATAAATGAACGAGCAGTCACTATGATTTTGTCATCTTAACTTGAGCCAATTCATTGGTTTAGAGAGATATAAATATAAGGTATGACAGAAAACTACAATGAAGTTTTATATTAACATTTAGGTCAGTAAAAGACACATTGCCATTAATCCTTGTCAAAATACTGCTCTTTGCTTTGAACACACTCTTCCCATTGTTCTTGTCATTTCATGGAGCCCATCTGGAAGTCTTATTTCACGTCTTCATTTCCTGTCAAGGCTGCTTCAATGTCCTAAATCTATTCAAAACATTCAACTTTCAGGAGTCTTTTGGCTTTCGACAGTGCCACAAGTCTCGTGGTGCCAGACCACAAATCCGATGAAGAAGGTGAACAAGAACACACTGTAATGATTTTGTAATCCTGCCTTTCCATAGCCTGCTACCTGGCAACAGCACTCATGATATTTTTATAGCACTTATTAATCAGAAAAGAGGATTTGCAGAACAGCTTCGGAAAAATAGCAAGAATGATGGAGTATGTCTGAAGTGAGAGGGAGTATTTGGAAGGCAATTAATTTCTATCACTCTATGTATTTATTCATATTTATGGGATTGCCTAATAAATAAACTTGCTTCCTACTCCCAGCATTAATTTGGGCTCAGGTCATCTCTTACCTGAATTGCAGCAATCACTACCCTCCGATATTGTGTTCTGCATTCATGGATTGCTAAGTTTGAGTTTTCTTTCCTAAATCACTGATCTGGATGTGAGCATGGACTCTCTCTCACTCTCTGTTTTCTTTTAAAACTCTTGTACATATTACCCATCACAGATACCAAATGCTATGTCAATGGAGACAAAAATGCGTATTTTTAAAATCTTTACTTAGGTATTTATTTAGCACAGGTTGTTGCTATGCAGCTTGGACTCATAGTGATCCTCCTGTCTCAGCCTCCTCAGCACTGGGATTAAAGACATGTGGTACCACGCCCAGTTTCCATGGCTGGCATGGTTCTGGGCAGGCATGGCATGCAGTACTGGGCGTCGAACCCAGGTCCTTGTGCTGGCCAGGCAGGTGCTTAGACTGCTGAGCGATCTCCCTGGCCTTCACCTTGTTTTTAAGGATCTCTTAGAATACAAGCTCTGGCATCTCTTTTAATTCAATGAATCTTTATTGTAGAAATCTCTGTGATTAGTTCAAAAGCATGAAATGCAGCAGATTCACCTCAGCATTATTGAGAAGAAAGCAAAGAAAAAAATTAAAACTCAGACATTAGCAAATGGGATTGGGTAAAAAAGCAAAGATTTTAGTTTTCCTTTTTAGACTGTCAGAAGGCCAGGGGAGAGTTTTAATTCGAATGAGAAGAGTAGTAGTGGTGAAATCATACCCCAAAGGGACTGTACGACAAATGACAACATGTTGCCTTGTCTGGGAAAGAACTGGCTATATGAACACAGAGAGTGACAGAAAAAAACTGAAATAAAATGATTTCTTTATTTATTAATTTGCATAGCGCATCAATACAAAAGTTCGCTAAGTAAGCAAAAGAAGTGTAAGAGTTACAGGAAGAAGACAGATAAGGATTGTTATATTATGAAGCCAATATAAAATCTGTATTTCATAGCAATATAAATGTAAATCATGAGACACCAAATAGTCAATCTGATCCAGTCCCATCCTTTGAAAGATGAAGAAACTGAAGACTAGAAAACACTGTCAGGTTTACACAGCTTCGCATTCCCGGTATGAAATTAACTAATAATAACCTTTTATTTAGCAATAAATACATGATGGCATAGTGTTTTACTCCTGTCACTTTTCTTAGCTTCCAAATTTCTCAGCAGCTCCTACACATTCTGTTTAGCTCTGACTTCAACTGAATTGTGGCGTGTGCACTAGCAAGCTTTACACTGAGCAGGCTGTTGTGTTGTGCAATTGTTTTCTCCTACTCCTTTCAGAACCTGTTCCGCTTTCTTGCACAGCGTGTGGCCTGTTCCCTCAGTTAGGCCCCCAGCGAGTACACAAGGGTCAAATATTATGCTTTCTAAACCAGTTCCACATTTTGGAACCATCCCTCTCAAAGAGATTACCCGTCTTTGGGTGATCATCTCCGTCATCATCTAGCACCTGCCTGTGCACCGCGTGCCAGGAGCGCGCGCTGCTTCCGTGCATTGTCTCCTGCAGTCTGCTCGGTCCACGCAGCTGTGGGCAGAAAACTCTGTTTCTGAGTGCTACAAAGAGCTGGCAGCAGAGCGCGCAGCACAGCAGCTGCAGCGTCACTGGGAGAGCTGTTTTCTGACAGTTGACTCTGATTGGCTCTGAGTGCATTTCTTCCTCAGTCCCGGTTCAGTTAGCAGCCACCATGGCCTTGCTTTGCGCCAGGCAGAGTGTCGGTGCAGTGTGCCAGCCCAGAGAGTGAGCGCTGGTGTGCCCTGCTTGTGCGACTCTTTCCTTTTTGTTCAGATGGGTGGAAGATTCCGCGTCCCATTGAGTCTTTTGCTGGGACCTCCCAAGGCTAGCACCTGGACCTGAGCATCAGTGGAATAGATTAGAAGATGCAGATGCAACTACAAACACACTCCTCCACCTTATCTTCGACGAAGGGGCCAAACATACTTACTGGAAGAAAGATAGCCTCTAATAAACGGTGCTGGAAAAGCTGGCTCTCTACATGCCGAAAACTAAAACTTGACCCAGGTCTATCACCATGCACTAAGCTAAAGTCAACATGGATCAAAGATCCAAGGTTAACATGTGCCCCTTTGCCCACTGTCCTTCACATCTGTATTTTCTTATCGAAGGCTCAATATCTGCAATTATTTTTCTTCTCTATCTGCCTTTTTAAAATGATCTCCCCCCCAAAAAAAACTAGCTATGGTAGAACATCATTTAAAATGTTCAGTTACAAAATGAAAAAACAAGACAAACACATGTGAAGAAAACTTTGGTTATTTCTTTTAATTAAAAGGCGAAGTCAGTGTGAGATAAAGAACTAATAAAATTAGGTTCCGTTTATTAGGCCACGCAGCTATTTGTGCTACGCACTGTACCTCAGATGGGAATTCAGAAATGAGCAAAATCTGAGTCGTAGGAGTTCCAGAATGGATCTGCCACCTGCCAGCTAGCATTCAGATCTCAAAGGGGACCTGCTTGCACTTATTTAATGGAAAGATAAATGTGTTCACAGAACTGTTACTATAAATTCATTTAGAAACGGGACAGAGGCTGCACTCCCGTCTCTCCCTGGTCGGAGCTGCTGGCAGATTTGGTTCACGGTGCCTCTGGGAGGTAACGCGTTCCAGCTAGATGGCAAAGTGTGACTGCTATTCCGAGCTCTCCCATGCTTATTTTCTTTACTGCTTAAATGAACTTTTTGGTTGAATTCATATATTTCTCTGAAAAATGCTTCTAACTACTTACTGTAAGCAAGGCAATATCTGGAGTATTATACAGGATATTACACAGTAGACACTGTTATCACCCAGTGAATGCTTGTGGGAAGCATTTATTGAAAAGGAAGATAAAGAGGTGAGAAAAATCTAAGCGGTTTTATTAAAAGTGGAATGTGCAAGCAAGAAAGAAGATGGAGATCAAAGATACTTATTCAGGAAGTTTCTAGATACATCTAGAGTAAAATTACATCTAAGATCCATTTTCACAGAAAAAATGCATAAGTATTCTTAATCTTAAGAGCTGAATTGAAGTAAAAATCTATATTCTATGATCCATATCAAAATTTTAAAATGTGAAAAATTTACATATATCTACATGCATGAAACCATCACTAAAATCATGCCATGGATACACATAATCATGCTATGGACATATGTAGAAATCACCATTGAGACTGATTACTTTAAAGGTAAACTATGCTATAAACACTGATTTATACTGTGGCCTGGGCACATTTGTAATTTGCAAGATTTCTACCATAAATGAAGAGTGATATATTATTATAAATGTAACTCTTCAGGGTGAAATAGTAAAAGTGAATTGGATAAAAGCTAGGTTCTAAATTCTTTCAAGTAAAAGTTCAGTGAGGATACCCCAAATCCATGCTTCTTATGGGGTAGAGCATTGTCACTACAGCAGAAAAAAAATATACAGTTTTCATGGACTAACATTTGGAAAGAGGAAACAATTATATTTGAGAAATTTTATATAACACTGTTCTCTTTTCTGTTTGCATATAGGGCGGCACTTCTTATTTTTCATGCTTTGTACAAATGAAGAATATGTTTTAATTGTTTTGAAATTCCTGTAGCATCGATCTCAGGAATTCACAATGTTATTTATCATGAGAACAATCAAAATCAGAAATAATATAATACACTTAACATAGACACACTTATGTTCAGTAATTATAGCTTGGTTATACATATATATTATATATATAATAAATGAACTCTAAATATATACGTATACATATTGAAATATTTAAAGCATTCATTATTATTTTTAATATTTTTATACATTGCAAGTGTTTTAATGCATACAAAATAAAAATAGCAAATTATGCTTATTATTTTAAAAATTTGAGAGCATCTATAGTGTCTGAGTGTTAATTATATAAAGTATGTGTCAGGAATTTTCAAAGCATGAGAAAATGTAAGCATGCACATGTTTGATTTATCTTTCAATACATTAAAGACTCATCTGTCAGGAGCCTACTGGGAACAAATGAAATTGAAGTGGGTGACAACCCAACTTCAGTAGCAGTAGTTTAGCCATAAAAATTACATTTGTCACTCTTCCACCTGCACCTATCACACATTCTATTCCTGAGAGAAATTAGATTGCGTAGAAGAACAGCCCAGTACTTAGTCATTAAGATTCATTCACCTTTAAGTGTATTTTCAGACATCTCTCATGATGTTTTTCACGTTGCCCATATAGAAAGATCACTGTGGTTCTATGGCGATGTGGAGGGTTAGATTACACAATTTTCTAGATTTGCCAAACAATTGTTTGGCTAACAGACATTGTTTTTAGGTTTAAAACTTATTTTGTAAAGAAAACCAAAGCTCTGGCTCTAATCTGGTCTTAGAAAGTCTCTCAAGCTGCTTTCCATGCCTTTTGGAAGATGCGTGAATGAACATTACACCATACAGACTGCCTTCTCTCTGTCTTAGTGTTTCACCCCTTTCATTTGTGCTTGCTTCAGGGATGCAACTTTAAGGTTATTAATGTATTGCAGCTTCCACATATATAAATACACTTTCATATATATATATATATATATATATATATATATATATATATATGCTTGAGAGAAAAAAATTGGATAAAATGTCATGTCTTCATTACTGATAACTCCATGCCAACTAATGTTTTGTTTTTTAATTTAAGATGTAAGTGACTATAGATGCATCTATCTAACCAGCTCACATGGCTTTCATTGATTAAATTCCTTGCTTATTCAGCATGAATGTATTTTGTTAAATAACTGTTGTTGTATTTAATCCCAAAGCATTCTTGAAAGTAGCTTTAATGTATAAAGAGAATTCTTTCAATAACCTTGCTTGGCAAACTAAAATTTTACTTCAAAGCCTAGTTTAGAGACAAGCTGGATGGGAGCCATAGCTGTTTGTTATTCATCCAAATGGTTCCCAATAGAAGACTGTTTCGTAGTTTCTCTTCCTTTGCTAATTTCTTAGTATGGGAATGTGCCCTATGAGAGATTGTGGTTTTGATGGTCTGGATGGTAGTTTTACAAGTTAGGGTTTACATGAGTCTTTTTTCTGCTGATCTTTTCCTGACCTTAATTTAGGAGAATTACTGCAACATTTCTAAGTTTTACTTTGTGACTCCCTAAAATAAAACAGTAATACATGTTGAACATATGTTTAAAATAGATTGCCCTTGTGAAAATTCAATCAAATGAGAGTCATAGGGCATAGAATAAGCATTCAGTATAGTTTAACTGTAACAATAGAGTAAAAATAATGATGATGATTTTACTTGTGTCTCCACTGTTTCATCCTTTGTTTCTTTCCTTCTTGTGTCTCCACTGTTTCATCCTTTGTTTCTTTCCTTCTGTTGTCACCAAATGACACAGCACAGGATTTTACTCAATGCAATGGAGTGGGGACTTATCAAGAGAAGCAAAAATCTCTAGATTTGAGAGGTAGAATAAATCTCTAGATTTTTAGACTTGAATTTGAAAGATGCTGCAGGCCCTTTGCCCTTTGCAAACCTCCTGATAAGAAATTGGATAGAAGAGGATGAAAATGAGGGGGAGGGCCTTCAGGCTGTGATGGGCTATAATGAGTCTGAGATTAGACCTCTTCACTTTATAACTTTATACATCTCCACAGTCTTTGTACCTCACCAGAGTCAGGATTTCTTAGGCTTGCATTCTGCTCTAGCTGCTTTTTGCATTCTAATTTGTATATATTTTTCTTTTTCTTTTTTTTTTGGTGGAACTGGGGATTGAACTCAGGCCCTTGTGCTTGCCAGGGAAGTACTTATTCCACTGAGCCATCTCCCCAGGTCTTTTTTTTCTATGTCAAATTTTATTTTATTTTTAAAATGATCTTTCTCTAGGCATTGCAAGGCCTTTTTTTAATTCAGTTCCTAGATTTTGTATAATCACTTTTAGGTCATGTTTCTATATTTATGGTGCCTAGATTTTGCTAAATATTGGTGATAGTCAGTGACAGTAGGAACTTCTGAAGGGGATTTGATAGCTTCCTCAACGTCAGGGACTGGGAATATAGTTCCATGATGTGAGCATTCCTAACCATATTTGGTGATTTCAGCTGTTTGTTTCATCTCAAATTCTTTTGAACCAAATACTTTGATATACAAAGATATGCTTTGGAAGTGTACTACCAATGTATGTTGCTTAGAAGAAGCCTTGATATTTACAGGAAATCTTACTAATCAGTCACCATATTGTAATCCAGTTCCTGAGGTATGAGCCATTTTCTGTTTCTAAATTTCTTTAAATCTGGTTATCTGTACTATAGTTCACAAATGTATTTCTTTAACAGAATTGTTCATTGTTAACATTACTGACTGTGTAGCTGACCTAGTTAATGTTCAGCCTAATTACATACACTGGTGTATTTCTTTCTTATAAATTTGTTGGTGACAATTCTTCATAATTCTAGCTGTTCTTTTCAGTATATTTTACTACATGAAAAATTGCTGCTTGTCAAAAATCATATAGATCAATGCATTCTAGTACTTATTGATATTTCTTATACTTTCTATCTTCATAGTCACTAGTTTTTCTGATTAAAATTGTAAGTCAGAAACTTGGACCAGCAGGTGTAGACTCTGGACTAGTCTATATTCAATTCCAGTTGTACTTCTAAGTGGTACTGTCCTGAGCTAGCTGTGTGGACAGTCTCTGCTTCGCTTTGTTATTTGATACAAATTCGATGGGTTTCCAACTTTATGATTGTGGAGTTAAAGAATATTATTTAAGGAAAGTGTTTCACACATAGTGAAACAGAAGGAATGTTAACTATTTTCATACTAATAATAGAAACTTTCCTAGTTTTTTTTTTTCTATGAAGAAAAGGAAACATCATGAAATACTAGAGATTCCTCTGAACTTTTCACAGTAGATAGAACAACACATATATAACTTTGCAGAGAAGAGCAAAAGGCAAGTCTGAAATGATATGAAGAGTTATTGGGAAACAACTCCATGATATCAAACAGAAAACTGCTCTAAAACTAGAACAGAAAATCACCTCAGACAAAAATCTCCAAATGACTTCTGAAGTCCTATTCATGATTTTGCCACAAATCAACAGACTGTAAAGTATAAGTTCAAGAAATATTTTGCTCACAAGCTATTTAGAAATTCATATTAAAAAAAGATTCACTTTACAGTGATAGATTTTTATATAAATGAAAAAATTGTACATTCTTAAAGGATATTGTATTTGTTTTGCAATACATGGACATTGTGCAATGTTTAAACCAAGTTTAAAACAGATTGAGACCTCTCTCTTCAAAGGCTTATAATTTCTTTATTGTAAAAGTACACAAAATTATTTCTAACTTTTGAATCATACAGTATATTACTGTTATATGGAATCACCCTTTTGTATGAGAGCAACAGAACTTCTTCTAATTCTACTTTAGTACCTAGTGATCAACCAGAGAAAAAGGAAAGTTAGCTCATTCTCCTTGTGTAACCAGTCTCTAGTAAACACAACTTCACTCTTAAATTTTGTGAGATCAATTTTTTAATATTCTATATAGGAATGGGATTATACAGGACTTGTCTTTCTGTGTCTGTTTAATTTCACTGAACATAGTGATCTGTAGTTTCATCCATGTTGTTTTCATTCTTTTCATAGCTAGTAGTATTCATATATATATATTCACATATATAATATGTGATATATATAACATGTATTTTTTTATCTATTCATAATTAATGAACACTTATGTGGCTTCCACTCCTTGAGTATTATAAATAGTTCTGAAAAATAATACAAGAGTTTAGCTGTCTCTTTGACATAGTGATTTTATTTCCTTTGGATAAATATCAAGAGTGACTTTTTTGGATAATATTGTAGTTTTAGTTTTAGTATTTTGAGGCAACTCCATAATAGTTTCCATGGCGGCTATACAAACGCATATTGCTATCAACAGTGTAAAAGAATTCCCTTTTCAGTATAACTTCACCATCACTTGTCATCTTTAATGTTTTCAGTATCAGCCATTACTACTGGGTTAAGGTGATTTCTCATTGTGGTTTTCATTTGCATTTATTTCCCTAATGATTATTAATGTTGAGGAGCTTTTCATATGTGTGTCATTATCTGTATGTCTTTTTAATCATGATATTTGTTTTCTTGTTTGTTTTATGTATCTGTTGATTTTCTTGAGTTCTTTATGTTTTCTGCTTATTAACACCTTGTGAGTGATACAGTTTGTAAATGGTTTCTCTAATTCTATAGGTCATTGTTCCTTTTAGGTTTAAAAGCTGGTTAGATTTATGTAATGGAGTTAGTTTATTTTTGTTACTTGTGCTTTTGGGACCCTTTCTAAAAAATATGTTTCTATCACAATGTTCTTGAGATTTTTCACTTTGTTTTCTTTCAGAAGTTTCATATTTCAAGTCTTATATTTCAGTTTTTAATCCATTAATAATTTTGTAATTGGTATGAGATAGTAGTCACGTTTCATTCTGCATGCATATATCCAATTATTCCAGCAATGGTATTGAAAAGACTCTCATTCTTCCATTAAATATTCTTAGGAAATATGTCAAAAATCTATTTCCTGCAGAGGTAGTGGGTTATTTCTAGGCTCTCTGTTCTAATTACCTATGCATTTAATGCTAATCTTATGCTACTTCCCTTACAATCTTTTTCCTTCCCCATTTGGATTCTATTTATTTCTACCTCCAGTGTGACTGTTCAGGCTAGGACTTCTAACATCATGTTGAATGAAAGTGGTGCCTGGGCCCCTTTCACCTGTTGCAGACCACAGAATCAGATATTTTGCTTTGTCTCGTTGAGTATGCTGTGAGATGCTGGCTTCTTATCAATGGCCTTTATTATTTTGTATCATGCTGCATTTTACCTAACGCATTCAGCGTTGCTTATCAAGAGAATATGTTGCGTTTTCCCAGGTGCCTTTTCTACATCTAATGGATGATTATGTGAGATTTGTCCCTTATTCTGTGCATGTGTTATGTTTACTGGTTTGTATTATGTTCAACCATTCTTACATCCATATGTTGAATTCCCATCAAGGGTGCTTAATAATCTTTTTTTTTTCTTTTTTGGCAGAACCAGAAATTGAACTTAGGCCCTTGTGCTTGCCATGGAAGCGCTTATTTCACTGAGTCATCTCCCCGGCCCCAATTGTGCTTAATAATCCTTCAAATGTGTTACTGAATTATTTTGACTATCACTTTGCTGAGGCTTCTTGCATCTATGTTCATCAAGTATGCTGGCGTTTTTGTTGTTTTCTCCTTGTCTGTCTTACGCATCACGATAACTCTGGAATCTAGAATGAGTTTTGAAGAATATTTTTTTTTTTCCTTTTAAATGCTTGGCAGAATTGAGGAGTAAAGATATCTGGCTTTGAGCTTTTCTTTAAAAAATACATCTTTTTTATTATAAACATTTATTTATTTATTTATTTAGAGAGACAGAGAGAGAGA
>NDGM011036838.1:0-15712 GCA_002564305.1 Octomys mimax | reverse complement strand
ATATTTCTATCTAACTCAGCTGTCTGCAACATTCCCCCCTCTGAAGAAGTAACCTGAACTGCCATGAAGGGAAATATAGGCGAAGACCGCTTTGGCTTCTTCATGCTGAAACGGGTCATAGTTGTTGACTGGCAGTCATATATATTCTTTAGAGGTTCTATCTAAAGGTCCGATAGATGACAGGCATTTTCTCTTGGGTGAATGTATAGCTTTGATGAGTCTAGAGGAGACAAAGCCAAAGAAATTATTAAACATGTATGGGTCAAATAGTATCAGCAAGATAACTATGAATAGTCAAAATTATTTTTACCAAGTAAACAGTAATGATTGCCTATAGAAATGATAAAGATAGGGTCCAGGGGACCTCAGCATATAAAAACACTGCACACTTTTGTAGGTCAATTGGCAGAGATCTCTTAAATGTGAAGTTTAATCTCTTATCTTTCATGACCATTATGTATTGTCTCAAATAAACTAGCCTACTCTTATGCCTCACCAACTCTACCATTACTGGGGGTACATGAATTGTCCGATACTGAGTACTCCAGTTTGTGAGTGAGGTCACTGGCTGGGTGACTATTGACAGATCTGTATAAGTGTCTATTAAAAATTTAACAGGCTTTCTCCTTATATCGGCAGTTAACATGGGTTTATGCAATGAATTTGATCGAATTCAGTCATTTATATATGTATCTGAGCATAACATCTGCTCTTCTGTGTCTGTTCTGGGAAGGTGTTTCTGGAAGAAGAAATGAAAGGAGGCTTGGCTACTTTGATTTTTTTTTTAGTTCATTTTTTAATCCTTTTGCAATTCTATATAATATATCAGTTATCACATCTAAAATGCTAGAGTATTTTGAAGTAATCTACTAGTCCTTCAAATTCATTGGGCATTTATCTTAATTTTCTGAAAAAGTTATTTAACAAATGTAACATAATAATGGAGAAAAATGGCCATTGAAACTTAAGAGAGAAGAGCAATGGGCAGGGGATCTGCAGTGGGAATTTGGCTGGTGGTGACTCTTGGGAAGACAATGAGAGTCTCCTTATAGCCTGGTGATGAAGTAAATATACCTCACAATCCAATTTTATAAGTGACCCAGCCTACATCTTCAGCTTTATCTTTTACTATCTTATCTCCCTATCACCTGCCACCCACTTGACTCAACATAAGTCTATGTTAGACAAATTTGCTGTTCCTGGAAGGAGCTACAGTGTTTTGCTTTGGGAATTGTCTAAAGAAGATATTCTTCTTCCCTAGAAATACACTTCACTCCCGTCTCAGTACTCCTACCTCTTTCTCTGTCTAGAGAGATGTCTTCTGGATGTCTTTATGACCTTCACTTTCTCTCATGTTTGGCTATGCTTTCCATTCACCATTGGCCACATTTGGAAAAATTCTTTCAATCATTTATTTGGATACCTGTTGATCCCATTTGATTATGAGCAGATGTAATATTAACTTAACTGCCTACTTCATTGCATCAAGCAATGCCTGGCAGATTACTAAGGCAGGTCCTTTGTCATATGTGGGTAGGTCATAAAGTCTTGACCTTGGGTGCTTTATAAAGGATCCCTCACCCTTCCTCTCTGACACTCTTCCCTGCCTGCTTTCCAGCCACTATGAAACTAGGAGCTTTGTTTTACCATGCCCTTCCACTATCATGTTTCTGCCTTGGATCTAGCTGACTGAAACTGAGCAAATTAAATTTCTCCTCCTTTAAGTTGTAGGTATTTGGTATTGTTTGTCAGTGATAAGAAAGCTAGCATAGAAAATTGATACCAGAGAATTTGGGTCATTGCTGTGACTATGCTTAACCTTGTAGTCTAGAAGCTTTTGGATCTAGTTTGTTGGAAGAGTTTAGAAAGTTTTGGAGATGCTGGCTAGAGAAGATCCAATATGCTATAAGCAGAGAATAATGGGTGACTCCTTTCAGAGCTCAGAAGATAACAATGCTGATAGTGATGCAGATTGTAAAGGCCAGGTTTGGGAGGTTTAAATTGGGAACAAAGACTTCATTGGCAGTTGGACTACAAGTTCTTTGTAAAATATCGGTAGAAATTTTTTCTATATGTTTTGATACCTTCAGACTTTTCAAGAGACTGGGGCTAGGGGTGGTGGACTAATTAATCTTGCAGAGGCAATTTCAAAGCAGTCCGACATTCAGGCTGTAGCAGGGGTACTGTTGGCTTTACCCAGGTGTATAGTCAGAATCCCAGAAATTGACAGTCAAATTAAAGCACTCCTTCTTTAAATTTTGGCTATTGAGTGTGTGTTTCAGCTATGAGAAAGCTAATATAGCAGAGATTATGTCTCCGTGATCTACTAGATGGCTTACATGAGGTTCCAGCCTTGAGAAAGTTGCACTCAGAAGACTGAAAGAATGAAAGACTAAACTAATGGAGGCTTGAGGTTAATTCCTTTAGCCATCCCAAAGTGTTTGGCCCATGCAGAGTATAACACATGGCAGGCCAAGAGGAAGATTCATGAAACATTTATTGTACTTAGGAAGTGGCTAACCTATAGCATGGGTACTGGGGAACACGTCCTTGACATCATGGCTCCTTCAGTTTTGATTTATATCAAGAGGATGAACAAGAGTCTCACATGCTCAGAGGTGAGCCTTCCGAAAGAAGATTGGATCATGGTTTCAGAGCTGTAGAAGATGAGGCCTGCTCAGAAAAGGCGAGTCCCTGCGAGCATGATAGGGAAGGCTGCATCTCCCTTCCCAGCTCCTCCTTCTCTCCACTTCCTGGCTGCCATGGTATGGGCAGCTAGTGCCATTCTGCCTTTGAGCCAGCAGGCATGGACTGAAAACAGTGGTCCAAATAAACCCCTCCTCCTTTAAATTGCAGGTGCTGGGTATTTTGTCCCAGTGACGAGAAATGTGACTAAGAGAGCCACATTTACAATGGTCCGGCATAAGTGATGGGACGAGATAAAATCTGGATGCTAGAGGACCTTGAAAGAGGGTCTTATCTGTGCAGTGGTGGTAGAAGGTCTGGGTTTGGTAGGAGGCAAATGATGTCCAAGTGATATGTAAAAGATAAAGGACACTTTCCCATCCAGGTAGCGGCTACAGGTATGTTCCAGGTTGGAGGAACAGCATATGCAAAAGAGTAAAGAACCATAAGAGAAAGGTATCCTGGGTGACAGGGTCAACTTAGGACCAAGTAGCCCAGGCACTTATAACCTACTTAAAGGACTTAAACCTCATTCTGGGGAGCAAGGAGAAGCCATAGAAGGATTCCAAATTGAAAAATGAGTCAATGAAGTTTAAAACTTAGATAGTTCTTATTCAAGTATGCAGCTACAAAGTCTGTTGGGCTTTTTTTTTTTAAGTCAGCTTTATGGAAGATTCCATTTTTGACTGGCATTTACATCAGAAATTGCAAAGTAATTTTCATGTCCAGTAGGAGGAGCCAAAAGCTCCCAGTTCTTTATAACTATGGCTGGCGGTGTTTGCTCTGGGCTATAGGAGGTCTAGTTCAGTACCTTTCAGCGGCTCAACATGGAAAAGTGACAGAAAAAAGTCTTTCTGCTTGGAATACAATGGCTTATTGCAAAAAAAGTGATATTTTCCAAATGAATGATGAAATAGACTGTATTGATTATTTCTCTAGTTTTGTGCTAAAATCTAGTGGATATCTCTCTCACTCATACTACGCAGTCTTAAGACAAGAAGTAGCACAGGTAAACACATGCCTGACACTCATTGGTGATATATGTCTGTATTCTAAAATAAATATATCAGAACAGATTCGAACTGACCTTGATTTGAGATAGCTGAATATATTTTATCTTATTCTAGATGGTAAAGAAAATATTTAAAAGCAAGAAGACCCAGAGATCAGCCATTTTAATGAAACAACAGTCAATGTTTCTGCCTTGAATGATTGCATTCATTTTTTCCTTTCTGGAGTAAAAGTGAAGGAATATTAGAGAAACAATTCCTGTTGGTGAATTTGTTCAAAACATTATATTTCAACAGAAGTTCCCATTAACTGCCATTTATTTTTTTCCTCTCATTATTGATAATTTGCTTTTAAATTGAGAATACCTCTTTTGCAACCCATCTCATCTCCCTGCATGGCTAGACAATTACATTTAAATTCGGTGGCTTTCCCATTGTAAACAGTTTCTGGGGAAAATGATTATGATGTTACTAACTCAGATTTATGGCTTCAATGTGCTACCACTAAAGGATAAAGACTAGTATAAAGGGGAAAAAAGTTGTTTACATACAAATATGTTATTATCAAAGAGAGCCTTGAGAAAGCCTATGGTAAAACCAACTCAAATTGCAAATCGCTGCTGCCAGTGATAAAGCTGTCTCTCTGGATTCTGCAAACTTATTTTCTCAAATGAGCACCAAGTATTATAAGGTTTAAAGAAAAATTCTAGTTGTACGTGGGAGATCCCTTTATTGGAATGTGGAAAGGAAAACCAGCCTGAGAGGATTACAGAGGAATCACTGAGACTATCTGAGAAACCCCAGGAAACAGTTACAAAAGCGCACAGAGCTCTTCCTTTGGGCATCTCTCCACTCCGTTAGAAGAGGAGGCCTCGCTGAAAGTGAGGGGCAGTCAGGCCAGAGGTTGGGAATATGGGCAATAGCATCCGGTCAAGGGCTCAAGGCTGGACATGGCCTTGTCCAACCTCATCTGTCCTTGAGCAGGCAGGGTTCTCCTTGCTGGGAGTGGATTCTTGCCAACTTTTTGACCTTGAGCCAAGGTTAGAATCTATTAGACTTCATAGTTTATTATACTAGTCATTCTTCATGTTTGTCAAAACAACAAGAACAACAACAAAAAAAAAAAATAAAGAAAGAAAAAAGAAGAAAGGAGACAATAAATGGAAAGTGGAATTAAAGGCTCAGAGTCCAGGGTGAAACTTAGGAAAGGAGAAATGTGGCTCTAGCATCTGAATACCTCCTTTCTCAGTTCAGTGACATCGATCAACCCATAGTCAGGACTTCATCTAGTCCTGAAAAGGCACGAAGGCCAAGTGCTTAGGACAACATCTGGTGAAAAATATGTGCTTATTAAGTGCTAATAGGATTAAGAAGTCACAAGTCTTCTGTTGTAAGGCAGCTGCTGAGAAGACAATCTCTAGAGTCAGGGCGCTATCCAGGAACAGGGCACTAACCAGGCAGGAGGAAAGGCGTGGTTTTGAGGGGTGAGGACCAGCCCAAGCTGGCGAACTCTCTCCATCTCAAACAGGGTTCCATTTCTGCCAGACCTTGAGATTTGAAGATTCACTGGAAAACTTCCCAGAGCAGAAACGGATTGGGGCAAGAGGCTGCTTCTACTTTTTGCTCCTCCGGGGATTTATCTTCTCCCGCGAGGAGGCAGGATGGAGATCGCTGGTGCCTCATGAGCGAGCCCACTCTGAGACGACACGGACTTGGGTGTGCCAAGGACCTGCGGCCACTGGCCCCAATCAACTTTCACCGTAGTCACCTTTAGGCAAAGATGCAGGAGGCCTTGGTGCCTCCGGAATCCAGTGCGCTCATGTGACTTCAGCGGCGGCAGCCGCGACGAGGGAAGGGGGAGGGGGCGCTCCCTGGCGCACCGGATTATTTTTGGCTCCCTAGCCTGGGCTGCTTGCTGCCTGTCGCGGGCGCGCGCGCGCGCACCCACACACACACATACACACACGCACACTCACACACGCGCGCACGCGCGCACACACATACGCACGCACACACACATTTTCTCTCTTGTTCTCTTGCTCTCCTTTGTTTATTTTCTAATCTGTATCTTTGTTGGAAGATCGCTCCTTCTTTCTCTCCCGCCTGCCTGCAAGCGCTCCTGAGGGTCACCTGGGTGCACGCCGCTTTCCCCATCACTCCAGCCCCCTCTCCTGGTCTCACTGAGCGCGGGGTTTGAAGGTCACCTCCTTTCCAGTCCCCCTGCGAGCTGCACTGCCTCCAGCCTGAGCCGGTGGCGCTGGCTGCTCTGCCTTAAAGTGGTTCTCACAGCAGCGGACAGAGCTGGGGTCTGTGCAGGGTGGGGAAACCCGAACTGTGGAGGGGAATCCCTCCCCCAGTGTCCCGGCTCCGGCAGCACCCACGTAGGGGCGAGCGCTCAGCTAGCCACAGGAACCACAGAGGCGGCGGCCGGCGGCATCCGTGAAACCCACGCGTGCGCCTCGGGGGACAGAGCGAGCAGCACATTCCACGTCCGGAGGGGACAGCCTTGCGCCCCGCCCCAGCGTCCGGAGCGAGAGAACTCCAAGCTTCCAACAGAGGCAGCCCGAGGAGCCAGGAAACGCGCACCCCGGGATCCAGAAACCCTCGCAGCAGCCATCAGGGCCCGGGGCTGTTCGGACCCTCGCCGCGGCCAGGCAGGGGCGCCAGAGCCGGGCTGACCTACCCACGAAGTTGGGGACAGTGTGGGAGAAGCCAGCATCCCACTTCGCCGCCTCCAGCTCGTGGTGAGGTGGCTGGGGGTGCCCAGAGCATAGGGGAAGTCGGGGGTCTGGGGCAAAGGAGAAGGCGACTGCAGGCGGACTCTCCGCGAGTTCCAGGTAAGTAAGGCGTTGTCGCCTCCTCTGAGCCCCTCTGACCTGGCCCAAGGGGTCCCAAGGAGGGAAGAGCCAGATCGGGAGAACTGGCCTTCTCCTCGTGAGAGTCCGGGGCGCGGTGGATGGGAACTTTTCAGTGCGTGTGGAGCAATCTCTCGGGTGTCTGTCTTCCCAGGAGACCAAGACAGACCCCGTGTATAGCTTCGCAAAGCACATCCTTCCCGGCTCCTGAGCGCCCCAGGAAGGCGCAGGCTGCCTTGTCTGTCCTGCCAGCAAGTCCCAGGTGCACGAACCTGCCTGC
Source organism: Octomys mimax (assembly GCA_002564305.1). Taxonomy (NCBI): domain Eukaryota; kingdom Metazoa; phylum Chordata; class Mammalia; order Rodentia; family Octodontidae; genus Octomys; species Octomys mimax. The sequence continues at coordinate 8,882 of NDGM011036838.1, read as the reverse complement.
GCACTTTGATCAGTCCCCTACCAGCTGGAAGGGTGCACTTGGTGCGCCCGGGGCGGGCGCCACCATCTCTGCCTCTTTTGGAGAGGTCTGAGGAAGGAAAAACCTCGATGGCCTGGTAGGGCATTGGGAAGCACCGAGCCCCTGGTGGGCAGAGGGGAGCAGAATGCTGTCTGGGACATAGTGACTGTGTTTATTAGCACCAGGTCAACGCCCCAGATGCAATGCTTGACCCCAGGGGAAGAGGCTACCCAGGAAACTGGGTGAACTCCAGCCCTGCCTTCTGGTCCCTTGGGCACCTTAGAGCATCCTTAAACCATCCTTACTTGGTGGGCAAATCCTAGGGTCACAGGCGTAGGCACAGGTGGTGCTGCCTTGGCTCTAGTCTCCTGATTACCCAGCGACAGAGACTAGGGCAGTACTGGAGAGCTCCTGCCTCATGTCCCTGCCACCCTTCAGGAGGCTACCTGATCAGGATGCGCCTGCTGGCTTGGCCAGCTTTGGAGACCAGGTGTCACACAGAAGCTGGAAGCCTCCTGAGCTGAGCAGGAAGGGAGGGGAAGACCCCAAGTGGATCTCCTGCTTCTGTCAACTCGGTCAGGCTGCCAGAGAGTATATGGTCCATGGCTTCCCTGTGGACCCAGATAGGAGCTGCATCACCTGCCCACCCCGATTTTTAAGACCAGGCTGATCAGAGCTGGGACATCCTCACCAGGATGCCTGGGAAACTGGTGCCCAATCCTGTCTTCTTAGTTGAACTTGTAAAGTGGTGAGATGTGGAATACCTTTGTTTGGACTGAATCTTACTGTACCAGAACTTGGGGTTTCTTTCATAATAAAATGATTTAAAAACTTTTAAATCCAATCAATGCATGATGAAATCTGGCACTGTGCAGGTTGGGACTATCAGCCCTCCCTTGTTTCCTGACTCCTATCCCTGGTCCCCCAGCCATGTCCTAGTTTTTCCCCCTGACATTTGCCATCTACCACTTATTTTTGTTTGAGGGAGAGAGAATGGGGGAGAGAAGAGAGAGGGAGGGAGGGAGGGAGAGAGAGACAGGGAGAGGAGAGGGAGGGAGGGATGGAGGAGGGGGAGAAAGGAAGAGAGAGGGAAAGAGAGGGGAAGGGAGGGAGNGAGAGAGAGAGAGAGAACAAACAAATTATGAGTAGGCCTGGATCCTTTCAATTTTTAAATGACCACAGAGGGCCTGGCTGGAGCCATCAGCCGATTTATTTTTGGCTAAGAGGTTTTCTTTTTTGTTGTTGTTGTTTTGTTTTTTCTTCTGAGGCAAAGGACCTGAGACCTATGAAGGTTAAAGGTGCTGGCAGCAGCCGCAGACAAACAATAGGGCAGACTTGAAACCTTGTTCGAGCACATCCTGGAGGCCCTGGGTCCAGAAGAATCCTTGGGTTTCCTCTAAATGACCGTAGGAAGGTTGAGTTGAGTTAGGAAGGAAAGGATACCCTTCCTCATAGTTGTACAGAGAAACTGCACAGTCTAGAGAACAAGACCTTGGTGCCAGAGAAAGGCACCAGGCTCCGGGCTCTATTATTTGCCTGCTGAGTGACCTTGGGAAAGTTGCTTAACTTCTCTGTGCCTCTGTTTATTTCCTTATAAAATGAAAGTTTGGGGACTAGTTCCATCCCAAGAGGGTTCTGGTTAAGAATTAAAGAAAATGATAAAGGACCTAGCTCATGGTAAGTGTCTATATATGTTGTCCTCTCACTTTTCTCAAATAAGTTACCACAATTATGGGGGCTTCAGGATTCTATGGAAAAGGTGGATAGTTGACCTTACACAGATTCATTTCCTCTGAAGTAACAGGTAAACCTTATATATGGAAACAAAAAGGCGAGCCAGTGGTAAAGGGCGGTGACTCTGCTGTCCACACCAGAGCCACTTGGCCTCTTCTGTTCTGTTCTGTCCTTGTTCCGGGGATAGGAGACAGATGCCTCTCAGAAGTGTTTGACTCACCTTCTTGACATGTACTGTTGACCTAAAATTAAGTTTAGGAACTACTTTCTGGTCTTTTGAAAGCCTTCATGGCTTCCTGGGCTGAATATATCACCTTAGTAAATCTTTTAAAATTGGAAACACTCTCCTGAAATACATGAAATAGTTTGAAAAAGTAAGAATGAAAGAATATCAGATGCAGCTTTCCCTGTTATTTATCTGGTGGGCACAATAATAATGACTGCTTCAATATGGAATTCTGTGACATTATCCAACTGTAGGAATGCAACTGTGGTCATTCACTTGTCATAAAACATGAATGCGTAAATAGGCATCTTGATCAAGGCTTTTAAATTTTAAATTTTTACTTTATTGTGCTAAAAATACAACATGAATGGACCAGATGCTGTGGTCCATGAGAACTGTGTGCATGGCAGGTTTGCAGAACTTTCCCATAGTCCTACTGAGTGAGGCAAGGGAAGTCTGAAATCCAGACTCCTAAAGCCAGACATCGCTGGCGTTTGCAGAGGGGCAGAGGAACTGACTGGTCAACCAGTGCAGGCTTTAGTGGTGACCCTGTAGCTACAACTCTCCTTTCATCTCTCTGTCTTCACTATCAACTTGTGACTCTGTATTTTTACCCCAAACCAAGCCACAGCGTGGGTCATAGTTGGCTGGTCCCAGAACACAACCAACTGTCCTCATTTCTTCTTATGGCACCCCAGGCTATTTTTCCTACCTTTTACTCCAAGGTCTAAGTCCACATCTTCTAGATGTTGCTGCTGGTGTGCCTGATGGGTCTTTTTATTTCCTAATGGGTTGATCCCTTTCTGTTCAAACCATATCAAGCCCCTATTTTTCACCTTTCTGATAAAATTTTTGGGTTTCGTTTTCAACAAATTGGGTCTGCCTTGTATATATGTATGACATTTCACCTTTTCTAAAAATCAGGCCATTTTATTTACATCCTTTAAGCTCAAGGGTGGAGTGCTCAATGCTTTCTAAAAGAGAAATCGTATGTAACACATAAAACACTCCGGGGATGCAATGATTTCCCAGTGGCAAATGAGGCGATGCTTGAAATCTGAGTAAGGACACAGGACAGCAGGCCTGCCTTTCCCCAGCTTGAGAGTTTTCCAGAAAGTGGGATTCCCCAGCTAATAATGGTTTGGCCAGCTCTGGTAATCATCCAATCACCTGTCACATTTATGTTCACCAGTGTTGTCCAAATGAAGATCTCCAGCAGGAGATGTTGTTTTTAAAGAAGCCACAAAGCTCTCTTCAATGCCTGCCTCCATTATTTAAAATACTGCCTCAAGGCACATAAATATTAAAACTTTAATTAAAGAATCAATCAGTAATGAAACTTTAAAATGAGGGGACTCAGCACTTTCAGATGGTATCCACAGCGAGCAGGGTCAGACTTGGTTGATGAAACACAGCATGTGGGCTTATAGGAGAAACAATTGTCCCCACATTTCATGTTCCTAATTGCACTGAGAACCAATCTTACCACTGGTTTGTCATTGGTTACTGGACACACAGAGCTGGGGAACTGTGACTTACTACTGCCCAGGACTGTGTCTGTCTTGGAGAGAGAGGGGAGTCTTGCAATCTTGTTTAGTTCAACCATTTGGCATGCTAGGGGCTGTGCTCTATTGACAGGGTCAATGAGAATTTTGCTTGCTTGGAGCTCATATTGTGAGAAGCTGCAAATAAGGAAGAGCTGCAGGAACTCCGTTATAAAGATAACGACAAAGCTTACAAAGTTACAGTGTGACCAAGAGGGGCTTGGAGGAAGTTTCCAAGGAGGTGGCATTTGATCTGAGACCTAAGTGAAGAGTAGGAACAGCTGGGTATCAATTCATACCTTCACTCAGGAAGCACTCATTGAATACCAGGCAGCTGGAGTAAATAGTTTCCAATAGAGACACCCCTGCTCTGATGTAGCCTCCATCCTAGGGAGGTTATACAGAGTGGTAGAGAGAGAAACCAGCCAGTGCAAAGGCCCAGGGGCCAGGGTAATGATGCAGTGATGGGACTAAAGGTAGAATATCTGGGTTCTGAAGGCCTAGTAAGGAATCTGATCTTTTGGGAATCTTCTAGAAGCCCTTATAGAGAGAAATATCATGCCATATTTAAGGCAGAAACATTATGGGAAATATTGTTGGATGTTTTTTAACATGAGTGAGAGTATAAGCATGCCTTCTTGGCCTTCTATTATTTTTTCTATAATTCCGAGTTCACCCTAGTAACCACATTTGGTCTGTAGACCTCTTGGGATCTGGAAAGGCATGCTCTATAATATGTAAGATCTAGGTTTTAATATATCTCTCTCTGGGGAGAAGGCTTAGACCAAAATTTGCTATTTGAGAGAAGAGATCAAGGGCTGGGGATGAAACTCACTGGTAGAGGTTTTGTTTAACATGCTCCATGCTCCAGGTTCTGTGGGTTGATCACAGAGAGGGGCCTGTGGGTTCCATCTCCAGCATTGGAGAGATAGTGGAGAGAGGAAGAAGGAGAGAGGCAAGGAGGAAAGAGGGAAGGGAAGGAGGTGGAAAAGGAGAAAAAAGGAGGAGGAGAGAGAGGGATGGAGGAGACAGAGATAGAGAGAGAGACAGAGACAGAGACAGAGACAGAGGGAGAGAGAGAGAAAGAGAGAGAGAGAGAATATAATTTATAGGATAAAAGAACTTTGTGTCCCAGTAATGCTCCTTGTCCATGTGTGGAGGAAGTCTGGAAGACCATGAAGGTGTGACTGTATATATTTTCCTCCTTAGCTTTCATTTCTAAGCAACACCTGCCTAAAACCACAACCTTTCTGGGCTTGGTAGGATCCCCACGGGCAGAGCAGCACCCATTCCCTCTACCGATCATGTTTCCAAGTCAGCTTTCTTTCAGCACATGGCCATGTTTCTCTTTCTCTAGAGCATGGATCCAAATGATGACTGGTCTTTGAGCGATGGGCCAGTAGGGCCATTTCTGAGGGCAGCTGGTGCTGTTCCTCTCCAGAGCACCTCTCCCCCTGGCTGCAGAGAGTAGAGGTGTGCTTATGTGTTTTGATGGAGGGCTGGCGTTGGCCAACCCAGCTTTCCTATCACGCTGGCTGCAGCTAGCTCTTTTGCCAAAGCCTTGGGACTCCATTCTCACCCCTGCTAGCAGAGAGCTCATAGGACTCCATGCCTGCTGTGCAGCCCAGGCTGCACAGAGCACTCTGTCTGCAACTCAGTCTTGTGTGGGGGCCTTTCCCGATTGGGGTCATCTGCCGCTCACCCTGTTCACCTCACTCCTTCTTTGCTCATCTTCTGGTTGTAACCCGGTTCTTCCTACTTCCTGTGCACATTTTCCTTCCTTGCAGCCATCTGAGGAGCATTTTGCATTCCCAAGCGATGACCTGTTTATCCTTTCTCTGGCCCACTGGAGGGTGACTCCAAGCCCATGCACAAATGTGACTGGGCACCACTGAACCAGAGCGTCCAGCCAAGTGGGTGGCCCAGAGCTCCAAGAAACTGCTTGCAAATGATGGATTCTTGAATTCTTGCATGTGATGTCTGGCACACCCAGAGGGCAGCTTGTTGCTAGTGATCTGTAGGCTGCCTCTGAGAGGTTTGCTCTGGGACCACATAGCACAGAAGTAGCACACCCGGAACTTTGTACCTGACAGCCGGATTCCACAGCGCTGGTGATAATGGCCACACAGAGGAGCCTTGCACCGGGGAGTGGGAGATAGTGTGGTGCAGTGGTTAGGTGTCTTGTGGCTTGGCTTAGGTTGTTGTAGTAGGGTTACTGGGTCCCTTAGAGCCTTAGCAGGAAAACAAAGTACTTGCTTCTGTTTCCTGTGACATCTTTTCACCTTTGTGTTTGAGTGGTCTGTGTTTTACCTTTCCTCTCCTCAGAGGCCTCAGGCCCTATACTGCATGGAGTCCCTCGCTGCCTCTCTTGGGCTTCCTGCTCTGAAGCCAGGTGAGGGACCTGGACCATCTGTCTATATCAAGTGATAGGCACTGCTCACCCAAGGTTGAGTTGCTTGGGTAACCCTTCCAAGTGTTAACTACTGCCCTGCCATCTGGTCACCATCATCTGTGTCAGCTCCATTTCTTCTGAAAACCAAGGAGACCTTAGCCAGCACAGGGGGTGAATTTGGGCAGTCACCTTGCATGTTACCAAGTCTGCCAGTCCTTAAGAAATTGATGTCTCTTTCCTGAAAATTTTAGACTGTGGGTGATCAGAACTGAAGGTCTAAACTTAGGGACGTCAGTCGCAACTTGTGCCTCTGTGAAACCTGGTATGTACCCATTACTGGGGGTTCCTTCATGCTAGGGTTTCAAGTGAGTCCTTTACCAACTTGTTATCATACGGTCTTGTTGTATCACTTTACAGACAAGGAAACTGAGGCTCACACAGTTGGCTGTAGCATATCTACTGATCTACTGTGATGAGGCATGCTGGATAGGAGGGCCAGCAGGGGCCTCATGGTCAGGTACTGCGAGGAGGCAGTGTGGGGCAGTTGCTAGGTTTGCAGAGCCAGATGGCCCAACTTTTCTGGGCTCCACTGCATGGTGGCTCTGTGAACTTTGACTTTCTTTGCTGCAGCCTCTCTGAACCTCAATCTCTCCTTGTCTGGGGATAATTATTCTTATCTTACAGGTCAATTTGATGATTCATCAGCCTCACAAATTACTTTAGCAAAGGGCCTGTGAGATGCTCAGTGGACTAAGTGCCTGCTTAGGCAAGCTCAGGGACCTGGGTTTGATCCCTAGCACCAGTAGCAGCCTAAACCAGCCCCAATTTCTGGGGACACTGCAGGAGAAAACCCATTTTTACACTTATGTGGCAACCAGATATCCCCAGGCCTCTTTCAGATTCATACTCCAGATCATACCCACGATGCACTGAGAGGGCCACAGAGACCGGACATGGTGGCGCATGCCTGTGATTCCCAGTACTAGAGAGGCTGACACAGGAGGATCACCACGAGTCTGAGCTGCATAGTGAGATCCTGTACCAAATACATAAAATAATAATAATAATTAATTTTAAAAATGCTTTAGCAATACACCTGGAACAAGCTGTGTCAAACCTGGGTAAGAGCTGTGGTGCTCCATGGAATGATGACAATTATTACTATCATTTAATAGGAGTGATGTTATTGTTGTTGACAGAATGCCAAATTCTCTCTATACGGCAGCAAGAGTCCTCCACTCTCCTCTTGATTGTAACTGAGCTGAGGAATTGAGAGTAAGGAAAGACCCTGAGCTGCAAATGGGCTGGAGGCACTGACAGACGCGGCCTCTCTGTGGAGGTCTGCCTGCCGAGGATGCTGACGGCAGCCATATGCCCGGGCTTTGATTGATTGGCAGAGAGAAACACTAATTTATTAGACTCGTTATGAAAAGTGACAGAGTGGGGTGTTGTGTGGGCTGATTCAGCATCCATAGCCCTGGCCTGGACCCAGCCATGCTGGGTAGATATGTCTGTCCCCTGGGGCTAGCCCCCCATTCTGATTCTGGGGCCATTGTCTGTGTTCTGGAGTACGAGTCTGAAGGAGGCCTGGGCATAGCTGGTTGTCATGGAAGTGTAAAAATGGGTTTCCTCCTGCAGTGTCCCTAGAAATTGGGGCTGGTTTAGGCTGCTACTGGTGGGATGGGACACGTCTTGAGTTTCCCTGGGGCAGGAAAGGACATGATGAACACCTATCAAGAGTATGAGGCTCTTCGCAGGAGGGCCTTTGACCTGCAATTTGGTGAGGTTGGCCAGGCTGAATCAGACAAGAGAGTTTGGCTTTTCAGGATATGTGCAGGTTTAACTCAGCTCACAGGTCTGGGGGACCAAATCCAGAATACAAAGCCCTTGGAGAACATAAACTTTCGAGCAAGGTGCACCCAAAATGGAGCCCGGATTCTGCCAGTTTTTCATCTGTGTGACCATGTACAAAAGACAGATGACTCTGCCCCATCTCCAAAGAGAAGCTGTGGAAGGCAGTCAAGCAGCTGTTCCACTGACTTCACGTAATCTGTCCTGATCCACTTACATATGCTGTGATGTTTAGTTAGGGCTCACTTAATCTACTGTTCTTTGACATCAAAGATCCATAGGTATTGTGTCTGAGGTTTTTTGAGATACGTTGTTTCCTGGTGGATTTCCCTCATTTCTCACATGAATCACATACAGGTTTTGTCTGCATGAAATTAAAGCGACCTTTGCAAATGCATAACGAGGCTGGGGAAACAGCCTCTTCCCTCCGCGACCTTAGTTGTACTGATTTGTGCTGTATTGATGTCAGTTTATAATGAGAAGCTCTAAAGAAAGCCATGTCACTCCAACTTAGAGAAATAAATATCATATATGTAAAATAACAGAGGATTTAGACTGGAGTTGTTAGGAATTATTACAGCTGAGTCTAATACTTAGAGTGAAAAGAAGCAGAATGTCATTGGAAATAAATTAGAGGGCCTGAAGATGACAAGCAGGTTATGAAGAATTCATGCTTTCTCCTGTCATAGGCTGTGACTGTGGCTTTGGGGGCTCTGTTGGCCATCACTAGGTTGTCTGTTTTCAGGTCCAGGAACAGTTTGTCTCTTCCTGAGGTGTGCATGCCACTTGTATACCGCACACTCTGAGTGGAGTGACTTCTCATGTTAGGTTTCACAAAGCCTGCCAGGAATCTTCGAGCTGATTTTCTAGTTCAGTCTGCACAGTAAGTAGAATTTGATACACAGGTTTTACGTGCAACCTCCAGTAAATACTTAAGCTATATGGAAGCATAGAAAGCATGTGGAAAGCAAAATGCTCACATACCAGCAGCCCTTTAACACATTGGAATCCTGGGGAAGGAGAGTATGGTGCAGTGCTTACTATCACAAACTCAAAGGGGCTGGGGAGATAGCTCAGTAGAATAAGTGCTTGCCTGGCAAGTGCAGGGTCCTGAGTT
>NDGM011036830.1:0-13016 GCA_002564305.1 Octomys mimax | reverse complement strand
CTTCACAAAATTAGAATATGCCAAGGGCCTAATACATATTATAGCACCAGTGGCAGACTCAGGCAGGGCCAGCCAAATAGCTCAGTGGATTAAAGCATCTGCAAACAGGCACAGGGTCCAGGGGTTCGATCCCCAGGCCTGACATGTGAGGCGGGGCACACTGAGACGGGGATGAAGATGGCATGGTGGCGCGCGCCTGTAATCCCAACACTTGGGAGGCTATAAACAGGAAAATCACTATGAGTTCGATCTAGTAGTGAGATCCTGAACACCCTGTAGACCCTTCCCTAAAAATACAGAAATAATAAATAAGGGCACACTCAGTGTCATATAGAGACTAAGGGGAAAAACTTTTTGTGCAATTCATAGGAAAAGGGATCAAAATACATACTTACTTAAGTATCCAGCACACCTAAGGCCTTACCTAGAAACCATCTCACGTCTTCTCTCTGACACCTCTAATTTGAGGCTCAGAGGCCGTTTGATCTGACCTCCTGGCACGGCATGAGGAAGACCCGCCCCTCGGCCCGCGCAGCCTCCTCGCAGCGGCTGCTTGTGCACAGCCAGCGGCTCTCGGTAGCGTGGCCTTTACGGGCTCTTGTCTTGCCTTCTGTGGTGAGTCCAGCTCTTGCCACTTGGATTTTAATATTCATTGTTAACTGGAAGAGCTGACACCAATGGGACAAGATTTCATGATGAGCCTCTTTGAATTTACACCAGTTTTAGGAGAGAAATAGATTTTTGCCCAAGAACGTGTTTAATGTTATGTCAGAGCCCAGCTGCTCTGATGGCCTTAGAATGGTTTTGCTGATAATGAGAGAGATCATGACTTAGACCTGCTTCCACCAGCGTGGAAAGGCTGATGGCAATTTGCATGGTCTGAGGAGATCTGAGGTGGAAGAAATGGACTTCCAAATTCGAAGAGATTGCTCAATACGGAGGCGCCGTGACCCGCAGGCTGTCGGGTGCATTGACCATTGGGTACATGGGCTCTGAGTGTCTCCGTTCCTCTGAACGTGTTGGTGGAAGTTCTAATCCAATGAAAAAGCAGTCAGGCTGGGGTTTGGGCAAACCAAACACACACTCAGACGCCAGCTGACCAGGAAGGATGCTGAACAAAGGAAGAGGGGGAGCGGTTTCCCCACTGTTGCAGACTACTCAGGCTGCTAAGAGCTTGATGCACAGTCCACAGAAAGAAAGTACTTCTCGCTTGCATTTTAAGCAAATAGATGGTTTCGCAGGACATTATCACCTGGAGAGCCTGGTAATGGGTAATTGAGTCGGGAAAGGGGCTGTGCATTCCTGATTAATATTTACCAAAGTCTTTGTGTGTTTTTCCTTAAATGTTAATGACACGGAGAGATTGAGTTGAACAAAAAGGACACTGTGGATTGAAATAGGTTATTGTGCCCATCAAATACTGCCTCCTCTCTGCTTGGCTTATGATGAATACCATTCTTTAATAGCAAACTGGTGTTCATGAAGAACTTATTACAGAGACTAAGGGGAAGCCAGGAATGAACGAATGCTCGACTGGCAGCGATTAATCACCCCTTTTTTAAAGATGAACTGATCTTTCTTTTTTAAAGTAACAGCTCAGATGAAGTTCTCCAACATAAATATGCAAAGCATCAGAGCAATTACAGTTGCCCGGTTCTGTGAACATTTCCGAGCATGTTTGGGAAGAAGATGACACCCATGGTTCCCAGGAGAAGATTTTTCCAAGAGAAGGGTTCTTATTGAACAGAGGTTAATTATTGGCACCAGCAGAATGATAATATCCTCGTGCCAAAGGACAAAGTCACACTCTGTCGAAGCTTTCTGTATGCTAAGCTGCAATATTTAGAGGAGAGTCTCTCCAGGAAGAGCAAGTTGATGATGTTGAGCCTACCAGGGCTGTGCAACAGGACTGTGACGCACACACCCAGAGCTCATTTGGAGACCACACGAAACTTGCAAGACCTTTCCCACTTTACTGATTCTTCAGTGCTCTAGCAGGCTTTCTCCACCCCTCCCCGCTTACAGGGTACTACTGACGCTAGGGGCTAAATCATTCTTGGTTGTAGGGGCATCCTGGGCATGGTAGGACATACTGGAACAACCTGGGTCTCTGCCCATTAGATGCTAATAGTAGCTACTTCTGCAGTGTGTCTTCTGGAATGTTCCAGACTTTGACAAAAATGCTCTCAAGGAGGAAAGGAGTTGCTGATTGTCAAGAGTCATAACAGACAAGTCAACATGACGTGTTTAGGAAGGTTGTCTTTGCCAGGTGCCCATGGGTCTAGAAGGCCATCTGCCCAACACCCGCGGACAATGATTCCAGGGGCTTTTTTTACACTTTTCTAAAACACAATGGGAGCAGCACTCTCCTGGCATCTTTCCTATTGCTGTTCCCTAGTGGGACTGTTGATTGCAATGTCCCTAAAGCCTAAAACAGGCCCTGAAAGAGAGACAGCCCAGTGTCTTCACCTCTTCTTTCCCTTCCCCACCTACCCAAGCCCATCCAGCCCCTTTCCCGTGGACTTTGTAGCTTGGACTTTGTAGCTTCGTTGAATTCCATTCTTTTTCCCCACGTACACCGTTCAGGGGATGCTAATAGAGCAAGCTATGTCAACTTCTGTGTGTCAGTTTCCTCACCTACAAAGTGGAACTCATAGAACTATTGTAGAGATTTATGAGCAATGTGCCTGTCGCCTGCATCCACGGTGCTTAGCATTCCCTCCTTCTCTGTAGACTCAGTTTGTTTTTCCAGCTCAGAAGCCCTCAGAGCACCCTTTCATTGACTGTATTTTCCAAACCAAAATCAGGATGTGCGGTGTGACAGCCCCTGGGACAATGAGCTGGAGAAACCTGGAAACCCAAGCGAGCAGTTGTCATACCAGACATGTGCTTGTCTGATTGCCCGATGATGGTGGGGGGCCGAGTCCTCTTTGTCTCTCCTCCATGGCTGTCAAGAGCCCTGTGGAATCCTGGCTGATCTGAATTTTTTTAATTTAATAAGAGAAGCATCTCTTTCCAAATGTGCAGGTCCTTTCTGACTCCGAGTCCTCCACTTAAGGAAGTATAGTTTTAGCAAATGCTGATTTCTCAAAACCAGGCTCTTCACCTCCTACCAGAATAATTCAGGATAAGATTTCTTCTTCACTGAACATTTTTTAGAAATATAATCTAAGGTCCACCTGGGGAGTTTGATTGAAATGTAGTTTTCTGGACTTCAACTTAGATATATTAAAGTAGAAATTCTAGCAGTGGAACCTGAGAAGCTGATTTTTAAATGCACCCCAAGTCGTATTTACACTCATTTTGAGAATAAACCAGCAAAAAAGTGCAGAGACACTTGGCACTGCACAGAGGCTGCGTGAGCCTGAGTTTGAAATCGCTCCCGTTGGTAGGAGGGGACGCAGGCAGAATTATTTCCCTCTGCGCTTTCTGTCATGTTCTGAATAATGTAAATTCTGCACATGGAAGGATTTCCTTTTTTAAATGAAAAGGTTGTATTCATATTCCACATTCCACGACTTTTAAAAATAAGCCACCCTGAGGGGGAGGACCAGGTCTTTGCAACCCCAACTGGAGGAGGGTATGTGTTATATTCAAAACACAGGGTAGTGCAGGCGGTCGACAAGTTCTGAGCGTCATTCATGAGGGTCATATGGGGAGCGAAGACTCTGATTTCAGAATACGCCCTTCGGGAGGGAGTCTCTGTTCCAGGTGCACCGAGATGATCCCATATGGCTCTGATATTCTGCTGGGGTTGGATGCATATTTGAGCAGAACCCAAAGATATGAAACAATCCATCCTCGGTTTATTTCTAGATGATTAATCTCCCCCTCAATATCCAAGACCTATCTTGTGATTAATTGCAGTTAGCCCACAACCAGGAATCTGCGTCACAAGCCCAGGGTAACAGAGGCCCCCATCCCCGTGATTTATTTAGAGACAAATCCTACGAGGCTGCTGAGTGTCTCCTTCCCACCTCCCTGGTCGCCAACAATTCCATACCATTTATTTCTTTCCCTTTCTCTCCTGAAGTTTCTTCTGCTGTCCTACCCACAGCCACTTACGACATTTCCTGGGATGCCTTAAGGATCTTTCTCGAACTCGAGGACCTCAGAACTGCTCTCCCTCCAAACAACTCTCCCTTTACTTGACTTCTCTCTGTGCAAGCTTTCTCAGATTAAATAATCCATAAGATAAGCACACGCCCATGCCTCTGTTTCTTCACCTTAAAGTGGGCTCAGACATTATAGCTTTCTCTTATAGTTTTGGGAGGAACTCAATGAGTCAGAACTGAAGCTCAGAAAAGACCCACTGCTTCAGGGGTGTCTCAACCAGAGAGCGTCTGTCTGTCTGTCTGTCTGTCTGTCTGCTGACCTCTGCACCTAGGCGACCTTCTCACACCACTCCTCCCTCTCCCCTTCATCACGCACTTCCTCTTTCTTCTCCCTCCCTTTCCCTGGGCCCGTCCTGGCTGAGGCTGGTGAGCTCATTCACCGTGTGCGTATGGTGGTTCGTCCTCCGGGATTAACGCAATTTTAGGAATAGCCTTTTGGTGCTCTTTCTTTTGTTTTCTGTTTTTCAATGGACTGTTTCCCGCATTTCTCCCCGTGAGACACATTTTCCTTTTGTGGAGGTTGCAGGGATTGTTGTTGCTCTTATTTTCCTACTTCTGGTGGAAATGGAAGCTTGCAGTCCTAGAATGCCCTCCTGATGGACTCTGTGGGGGCTCAGAGAGATTGTTGTTGCTCTTAGCTTTGCCTCTGTTCTTCCTTGGATGACCACCTATGTGTCACATCCCCCTAGACCTTGTTGACCCTGGTTCTCACCTCCCTCACTTCAGCGATAGACCCAGAGATCTCCTCATAGCAGGATGCAAGCAGGACCTGGCCCACAGAACCATTCTGGTAGGGTCTCTCATTATTTTTTAAAATAGTTTCAGGCCTAGGTATAGAGCTCAGCAGCATGAGTGCCAGCCCGACAAGTACAAGGTCCTGAGTTCAATCCCTGGCACCAAAGGTAAATAAAGAGGGCTGAGGATATAGTTCAGTGGCATATGCGCCTGCCTGGCAAGCACAAGGGCCCAGGTTTGATCCCTGGTACTATCTGCCATGCTGGCAGCTCACTGACCCAGCCCCTGAAACCAGGCATGGTGTTGCATGCCTGTAATCCCAGCACTGAGGAGGCTGAGACAGGAGGATCACCACAAATCTGAGCTGTGTAGTAAGACCTTTACACACCCCCAGAAAAAAAGATTAAAATGATAGTTTCTAAATTTCCATTTTTACCCCCAAATTTCTACTTCTTGTCTCTTTTGAACAAGCAGGACATGCCCTGTACCAGACCCATATTGCATATAGCCGTGGCCAGCCAGGGCTGAGGGTGACACTTGACTGACCAGGGCGCCCCCAAGGCCCTAGAGCTTTCTCCACCTAATGCTAATGACCCCTGGGCCCCCTGCTGCACTCCCCTTGGGCAATGCTCAGAGAAGTTATGACCCCACAAAACCACACCTGTGTGCTTCCTCTCCCCACCTGTGCCCCACCCCCACAGCCTAAATTCTAACCATTTCTGCTGCCTCCCAGACCCACACGGGTGCTGCACACTGGGCGTCCCCACTCCCTGCAGTCCTGCTGCTCCTGTTCCCTTGTGATGTGACCTGCAGGACTCCACATTCCATCTTTCAGATCCTGAAAGAAAAACACATTGTACCTTAATACTGCATGCTCTTTGGGAACTATTGCTCTGAAATAAGGATCTCATCACATAATAAACAATTTTAGGAGGAATATAAGCAAGGAAGGCAGGTCAGCCTCCACCGAGTATCTGGGACGAGATAATGAGTACTGAAAAATGGCACAAAGCCACGGAAGCCAAGCCCACGGCAAATCCAACAGCTACTGCTGAACAAAGTTTAGAGACAGATTAACATTAAAGTAAAGTAAAACAGATGCAAGGCCTAAAATAAAGCCACAGACCGAGCTTGCGTGTTGGAGGTGTCGTGGATCTGCGGATGGAGGCACACACGTGGGGAAACGCTCATGGTTCTGGGCCAGGGTGCTGGGTGCCGTTTTCGGCGCGTTGAGTCAGACAGCAGAAGACATCTAAATACAAATGCTCTGAGCGGCTGAGGGAGGAGATGCCCCGGGGAACGGGAGAGGGGTCCAGGCCACGGCGTCAGAAGCCCCCCACCTATGCGTGATCTCCAAACACTCACCGTGGAAAGGAAGACCCAGCGGAGGAAGGAAGGGAAGGAAGGAAGAAGAAGGTACAAGAGATAAGGGGAGAGTGACGATGAAATCGGCCAGAGAAGTCGGGGAATCAAGGCGATGATTTGACACAAAAGGAATCGTCCAGAAGCGTTGACAGAGTAAAGCTATCTCTATACAGTAACTATTCCGAGCTACAGAATATCTCTTTCTAAGTTGGATTTGGCCAGAATCATTCAGGGTCAGTGAATGCTAAGCATCTATTATTTGCCAGGAAAAAAAAAAACTTTTGCTAGGAAAAAAATGATCATCATGGAGACCGTATCTGTCAGTATAGGGTAAGTTTCGCTATAACAACAAGCAACTCCCACCTCTCCGTGGATTAAAACAACCTAAGTTTATTTCTTACTCATGCAAGGGGCTCTGAAACTTAGCATTCTCATTCTGGGCCCGGATTAATAAAGCAACTTTCTTTGAAATGTGGTCATTGCTGGGAGAGAACGTCTCAGCTCTTACATCTCCTCCTGGAACGCAAGGAGAAGTCAGGGGGGCCATGCCTGAATGCAAGGGGCAGTGGGCCGCGAGGCCAGCGTGTCCCCAGGAAGGAGCACCTGCTCACTCACACACAGTGCTGCCGGCTGCCCGAGGACTGAGTTTGAGATCGAGTGGGAGGAATACACAGCCTTGAATATTTACACTGTATTTCTCTGAGACAAGACCAACCGCACAATTTGAAAGACTCAATATGAAAAGAAAATCCATGGGTCAGGCTGGAGCAGGAGTGTCGGTCTCTCCTGCCCTGCAGCTTCCACCCCTATCTCTGGGTGGAAAGCAGAGCAGCTGCTGCCCTCGGAGGTGTTATTTACCTGGGTCAGGGCTGGACCACGGGAACCCGCTCACCATGCCTTAGTGCTGCTGCCAGCTTACCCTGCCTTAGACGTCCCAGGGCTTGTGTCTGACCCTGACCTTCTGGACACCCATAATGAGGCCCCCTCCGGGAGCTGAGGACAATAGGAAGAGGTGGAAACCGCTACCCTCCAGCTCCAAGATGCAGTGCCACTGCAGGCAGAGAGTGGCGAGAAAACCAGAGAGGGGAATGAAGAGAGTCAGCCCCAACCCAGGTCACAGGGGGCAGGGGCGGGGCAGCTGAGGCCCTGCCTGGGAGGTAGGAGGTGAGCAGACCGCACAGAAGGGCCCCTGCTCAGAGCCCTGTTCCAAATACAACATCGGCCGTGAAATTTAGGTTTCCTTAGGACGGCGACCACTGAACGTTTTCTGAGATTAGGAGCCACCTTTAACTATATGGTTCTAAACCCATTTCCACACCTTAGTTTTGACTGGAGGGACATATTTCCTTCCACCCCGCCTCTGTCTCTTCTGCTTTCTCTTTCACTACAATTGTCTTCCAAATTGTATTCAGGTTAGGAATCACCCTCATAGGGAATACATTTTGTATGTAAATCCACATCTACTGGTTTAACAGGCATAGGCTTGTAAACAACTTACTGTTTCTAACCATCTTTGTTCAAACTCCAGAACTTTTTGTATTTTAGTAATTGAGCCTGGAAATGGGATGGGGCAGAGGTGGAAGACCCAGGTAAACCTTGCCAGTCCTATCGTTTGCAAGCTGAGGGTACCCGCAGGTGTCAGCCACGGCTTGCAGTGAGATCGCATATTTGATAAGACCTCAGATTCTCCTTCTGCTGGTGCAGGAGGCTGCAAAAGAAGTCAGGTGTCAGGGAAATCAAAAGGGGCGGTCTCGGTGTTCTCGCTGGTGTTATATCTGTCTGTTGAGAATATAGCTTACAACAGATTAGCGAACTTGACATATACTGAGATCGCAGGGAGCATGAAGCGTGTGACGTTATCAGCAGTTCCTTGAGGGGGATTTTCGTACCACCCCCACCCTTTGCTTTCTTTCCAGAATTTTTTTTTTTATTTGTCCCCTTCTCTTGGCTATCCTTTATCCCACCGCTGTTTATCTCTCTGAAATAGTTTTGCGTATCTAACCATATTAAATCCACTTATTTATTGTTCGTTTATCTCTGTTTGCTGTGTTGAATGTTTATTTATAAGCCACTCATGGATCTGAAATTTACCTGATTGCTGCCTGTCTGCTTTGCTTGCTGGCGTGTGTCCGATGGGGCTGTGCATGTATTTGCTACACTCAGATAATAGGAGCCTCTTGGTAAATATAACTTTAGCAGCCCTAAAGAGAGGCTCAGAATATCTAAGAGGTAAATACAACACTGCTCTGTACTCAGAATATGCCCTAATACCTAGGAAAAAAGTGTGCCCTAGGATTGACTTTCACCATGTATTTGAACAACAAAACCTGGCATTTCTCAGCATAAATTAATCCCCTCCAGTCTCTGCTGCTCCTCCCCCAAGCCTTGTCCTCCTAACACAAGTTGGAAAGTGTCAGCATTTGTATAAGATGACCTCCCCGTAGCATCTGAATTCCAAGAAAGCACCCAGGACTGAATGGATTATCTGGCTCCCGCTCTACACCGGCTCTCCAACACCTTGGGATTGCACGATAGAAGACAAGAGGTCCCCACACATCTCGAGTTCATCACAATTGCTTGGCCCTGCTTCAACCAAGACTGGCTTTTCGGATATCTTATATATTTAGATATAAACTTACTTGCATTGAGTACGTGGGGCAGACTGAGAGCAGAGGAACTCAGATGCGTGTTCTGAGGCAGGGCCTGGGGACCAACCACGCCTGTGCATGCGCCTGGCCTCAAGCCTCTCTATTTTGGACACAGGTTCAATTTTGGACACAGGTCACATCTCCTAAACTCAGCGCACCCCCCTATACAATGGAAGCAACTAGCATCCCCGACCAGTATGGCAGAAAGAAATGAGCTGAGCGTCACGAACCGTTCGGCACGCAGCGAGCAATTCACGTGATAGAGCAGCCGCTGTTTCTACTGTTACCTGGTTGCATGGCGCTTATTGGAGACCCGTATCTCTAAATTAGAAAATTGGGAAGCAAAACGGACGTTTCTTTGGGTCGAGAAATTTCAGATGTGTTGTGCCGACCTCTTCTCCCTGCTCTGACTCGCCCCCAAATGGCTGCTTGGGCCCAGCCAGAGGGGATTCCTGGAGCTCACGCACCAACCTCATTTCCACTAAAAATTCCCCGGAGAAAAGGCAGCAGAAGAAAGATGTGATTATTTGGGCCTTCTGCTTAAATTATTTTATGCCTGGGGTATGTGTCTATTTGCCTCCAGCTAATTCAGAAGCAAGAACAACGCCTGGATACACTAAGCAAGAGCTACCACTGTGTGAAAACTGTGTCCAGCCACTCTTAGTATGGATCTGAGAGGCAGAAGTGTGCACTCGCTGAGCTCTCCTCCTTGCCTGAGGAGAATATGAATTCTTGGTGGTTTATTCCAGGAAGCCGTATCCTGACAGGGGCCAACTCATGCATTTCATTGTTGGGCTTACCCCTGCAGACTTCCATTTATTTATTCAGCCAATATTTATCAAATCATTCTTTCTGGCACCGTGCCACACAGGGGGATGTGGGCAAGGCTTTTGTCCTCACGGATCATGACTTCCAGAAAGAGAGAGGCCACACATAGATGATCTAATTTCAGGCACTGTTTGATGATGTCACAGATACGGTGATGCATGGCAGAGAACCCCAAGAAGACAGGGAAGGAGGTAGGAAAGCGGAGAGGGGGCAGGTAGGTTAGTGAGGTCACATGACTGATTTTAGCAGAATGAAAGGAGGGAGTGGGTCACATGAGAAGGGGGACAAATAAGCAGGACCTTGGGGAGGAGGATCAAAATCAAGAATGATGAGTTTGGGAAGAACAATAAAAGAATGAATGGACTGCTGTGTGAGCAGGCAAGCCCTTCGGTGCAGCAGGACAAATCCAGTGGGCCCTCACTGCGACCCTCACACCAACACCGAGCTACAGCGAGGCAGGGCCACAGAGGGCCGGGCGGTGGACAGCTGCTTCCGCTCCCTGATGCCGCAGCCATCTCTCTTCCACACCCTGAGCTTCTGTTTTCAACTAGAATCTCTGCAGGCTGAGGACATCCAAGCTCCCTGTTGGCCACCTCGGGGCATCCTGTCAGGTGTCGTCCCTCCTGCCTGAGGCAGCTTTGCTCATTGTTCATCTCTGGAAATTTCTTACACCTCCCAGGCCCCTCCCTCACTCTGACCAGCACACAAGCGACTGGGTGAATTGAGCTGAGCGGGCCTCATGGTGCTTGACCGTGTAGAGGACACTGGCCACAGAATACGGTGTGCCTGGCTTTCCCTCCAGCCCTCTGCCGTAGGCCCTGGGCCTGAGGCTTCTTTCCATAACCTAAAGCCCTCCCCTTTACTTGTTCACCCCACTACACTTGTGCTCATTCATGCAACCTTGACTCCGATGCCCCCTCCTCAGAGGGATGCCCGCTGCCCTCTGAATGGTCCCCTCTCTTCGACACAGTGAGCTCACCTCAGCCCCCACCTGCTCTTCGCTCGGCGTAGACACCTTGCCCAGTAGTGTCTGACTTTTTTGCTAGGATCACTTGACAGAAGCCCATCTGCTTGTTGTCAGCCCGGAAGCAGCTCCCTTTGTCTTGTATCATTCCTGTGTGTGTCACCCTGCCAGCCTTGGAGCAATCAGGCCACAAGCGGCAGTTGCTTCAAGAAGCATCCCTTTGTGTTACCAGTCCTCCAGCAGGTGAGGTCAGGTATTCCAAATCCGAGCAGGAGAAAGCCACCCCACAAGAAAACCAAGTCCAAGGCTCAGGATGTCACCTGTGGTGGACTGTGTGAGGCCCTGTCAGCATTGTGTGCACTCAACCACATGCTGCAAAGCCCACGTCAGGACATCTCCACATAGAGCGCAGTCAGTAACTGTTCATTGGGTGACTGAGTAATGGATGAATGAATAAATATGGAGTATAAATGGTGTGGCTACTGAAGGAAGGAAGGAAGGAAGGAAGGAAGGAAGGAAGGAAGGAAGGAAGGAAAGGAGGAGAGGCAAAGAGGGAAGGAGGAGAGAGAAAGAAGAAAGAAGGAGGGAGGGAACAGAAAGAAAGGAAAGAAGAGAGAAAGGAAGGGAGAGAGAGAGAGAGAGAGAGACCAGCCCATTAGCTCAGTTGTTTAAGTGACTGCTTAAACAAAGCAATCAGGATGCTGTGGTTCAATCCCCAGATCTTGAAGCCTTACCAGACCTGCCCTGAAGGCATCCTGAGCCAGCCAAAAAATTAAAAAAAAAAAAAAAAGAAAGATTTATAAAGCCCCTGGGATTCCATGTTGCTCTTTTTTTTCCTCTCTTTTTGGCCTTGCAGTGGACAAAACCCAACATATTTCTCTTGCCTTAATTCAACATCTTTCCAAGATTTCCCTCACCCACCTGTCCCTCCATTACTAAATGGCAGAAGTGGCAGCCAGATGTCGACTATGAGAAGGATGCATTTTCATGAAGTCATGTCCCAGTCATGTGACAGCCGTGCCACATGGAGAAGTGACAGAATTATCTTCCCCTTTATCACTCCGAGCATTGTGGAATTGTGCAGTAATGAATCTTGCTGTTGATCACAACTGTTTGATTGGCGTGCTTAGAAAATTTACTGGTGCATTCCTGGAATGAAGTAAATATCCAAATAGAAAAGCCAAAAGCCTTTCATGGCTTCTGGTGTACTGAGAAATGGCTCGTGGGGAGCAGCATATTGACAGGGTGAGGGCTGCTGAGGAAAAGGATTTGTGAAAGATTTTCTAAGAAACGAATGGATTCAAATTTTCAGAGGGAAAATGAGGACAAGATTAAAATATGAAGAGGAGGAGGAAGAGGAGGAGGAGGAGGAGGAATATCCTTGTGTCTTATGTTAGGTCCAATAGAAGCAGGGCCCGGGCAGTTATTTGAGATTCATGTCGAACTAAGGGTGTAGTCTCGAGAAAATCCTGAGGTAGTGCTCAAGGCGGGGCAGAGC
This sequence comes from Octomys mimax, assembly GCA_002564305.1. Lineage (NCBI taxonomy): Eukaryota > Metazoa > Chordata > Mammalia > Rodentia > Octodontidae > Octomys > Octomys mimax. Next base: position 863 of record NDGM011036830.1, on the reverse strand, counting down.
CAGGGAGAGTCGAGAGACTGTGACCACCATTAAAGAAGCTGTGGTCTGAGCCACAGGCTCAGGGGTATAAACCCCACAATGCTCCTCCCTTAAGGCAAGAGGGTGAGCTTTTGTATCCTGCTATTGGTCAGTATTGAGCTGGGCATCAGGGAAGCATCTTTGCCTCCCAGGCATGAGGGCTCCGGCAGCCTCTGAGGAGTCTCTGAGGGAGACAGTGAGCAGCCAGAGATGGCCGCACCAGGAGGAGATGGAGGTGAGGTGACCCTGGAACCTCCTTGATCTCAACAGCCTCTTCAGGAAATTATGTTTCCACAAAAAAAGAAAAATGCGCACATTCACTCATTTACTTGCTGGCCAATGGGTTTGCTTGCATTTATTGAGCACCTGCTGCATTCCAGTGTTGAGAGTTACAACAGTGGACAGGATAGGCCCTCAGACTCGTGGCTGAACTCTAGCACACAGAGGAGAGGTACAGCTCTGAGGTACAGCTCAGGCAAGCCAGGTGGCATAAGAATGATCTGTAAGTGTCCGGGTAAGAGGGGCCAGGTTCAGAGGGTAGAAGTTCTAGCTCCTTAATTCAGAGCTAGAAATGCTTGTAGGGGAGGTGGCCCAAGGCCACACTGCCCTTGCGGAAGCCATGAGCCACCTTTGGCTGTGGCCACCCGCAATGTGAACAATCTCAATTGAGATACACCAACCTGAGAAATACACCAGTTCTTAAGGGGGCAATACAAAAAGTGGGGGGGACACGAACAGTCTCTTTGTTTTTTGTTTTTGATTTTGTTTTTGTTTTTTGGTGGAACCAGAGATTGAACTCAGGCCCTTGCACTTGCCAGGCAAGCGCTTATTCTCCTGAGCCATCT
>NDGM011036818.1:0-10310 GCA_002564305.1 Octomys mimax | reverse complement strand
CTGAGGCTGACAGATTTGTGGAAGCAGCCACTTAAAGGACTGAGCTAAGGCCAAGCCCCCAATAGTTATAAATTTTTGAATTCATGAAAGTAGATGGAGCCCTCAAAGTCACTATGATATGCTGTATCCCTAGCGCATAGATTGTTTAGAACCTTTTTCAAGTGAGAACCTTCTAAGACAGTCTCTGACATAAGAGTGTTGCAAAGGCACACATATGCCTGAGTAGTTCAGTTTTCATTTTATTTTACTTTTGGTGCAGGCTCTCACTGCGCAGGTCATATTCGTAGTATCCTCCTTATTTCTGCTTCCCTAGTGCTGGGATTACAGGTGTGCACTGCCACGCCCAGACTCCATTGCTGACTCAGCACACCCAGGGGTGGGGCTGACGCAGTATGCGGGGTGCCAGGGATCAAAACCTGGCCCTGTGCTTACCTAAGCAAGTGCTTAGTCTGCTGAGCTATACTGCTGGCCCTTCATTTTGTTTAATATGGAAAAGTAATCTCAATGAAATTTATAGGCTCCCAATTCAGTGTTCCTTAGTTAATCTTTTGACTTAAATAAAATAACTCTGGTATATATGTCTCATACTTTATTGTTTCATTTGATTAATCAATCTGATCTTCATATTCATATAATTAAGTAAAATAGCATAATTTTATAATCATATAATTATTGCAACAAAATTATTCTTTTGCATAATGTTGTTTTCTGATTTTGTCTCATGAATAATACGGATTCAAACAATATAACCTAGCCCCAACCAGAATCATCATGAAAATCTAATGAAAACTAGAAAGGGTGTTACCTTCATAGTGAGAATTTATAGAATCGTTAATGTTACAACTTTTCTAAATATCCATTTCTTCTTTAGAAAAATTATAATATTCTATGAAATAAACAGGTCAGCCTACCTCATTTGGAGTTTCTTGTCTAAGTCAAAATTGCATTTCATGCCACTTGGTTAGGCTGTGGAAGTCATGGTGGTAGCTGCGCCCCATAGAGCCCAAATAATAGACTGTCATCTTTTGGTCTTCTGTCAGCAGCATTGGTGTATAATTTACATCTGTTTGAATCTGTCCATCAAACTCCTAATAAATGTGTAGTTGGGGGCTGGGGAGATGGCTCAGTGGAATAATCGCTTCCCTGGCAAGCGCAGGGGCCCGAGTTCAATCCTCAATTCTGCCAAAAAAATAAAAATAAAAATAGATATGTAGTTGTACAATCACACTGTAATGATGATATGGAATACTTCCACACTTTAAAAGGCTTTCTGTTTGCCTTGCAGTCCTTCTGTCACCCACCCCCACTCCTTGTTGGGCAGCAGCTGATCTGCTTTGGTTTCACTCATTCCACAGCTTCAGAAGCTGAAGTCATGCAATATTTGGTCTTTTTATCTGGATTCTTTCACTTACAGTAATGTATTTGAGATTCAACCACATTATTGTATGCTTCAGTCTTTTCGCTAGTGGCTCATTCTTGCACTGTTTCTGCATCCATTTACCAGTTGGTAGACATTTGCTTGTGTTTGACTATCCTGACTAAAGCTTTACGAATGGATGTTTTTATTTCTCTTGGGTAACTCCCAGCACTGAAATTCCTTTATCATGTGGTACATGCATGTTTAACTTTATGCAAAACAGCCAACTCTTTGGAAGGGACCATCCCGTTTAATATTTTTAATATTCATGTCTGCAGTGTATGAAAGTCCCAGTGGCTTGACATCCTTAATAGCACTTAGTGCTATTAGCCTTGTTTGTTTGCAGTTTTAGAAATTCTAGTGAGCATTTTCTAGTATCGAATTGCTTTTGATTTTTAGTATCTAAATGACTAATAAAGTTGAAAATCTTTTGGTGGGCCTAGTTGTCACTTTTATTCCTCTGTTACTTCACGTCTTTGTTCTGATTACTTGGTAGGATTGTTGGAGTTATATGAGTTCTTTATATATTCTAAATAAGGTCTTAGTCACTTCAGGGACAAAATCCAATTTTTCATTTTGCCCTATTGAAGAAATCTTTACTTCAAATTCCCAAGGTCATCACTAGTATTTTCTTCTTCTAATGTCCTCTTTCTAATGTCTTATTTCTCCAGTGATTCCTTTTATCTCTTAAAGAGAACGTTTTCAAGTAGTTGTTCCATAGCACAGGAAGTAAGAGTTCACTTATTTGTTTTGCTTTTTGTTTGCTTTTGTTTTTTGTTTTTCACATGGCTGTACCAGTGTGCCAGCATGCTTTCTTGAAAAGATGCTATGTTTGAGAATGTCTGAATTCTGTTTGTCAGTGTGACTTGAGTTTTTGGGGGAGGAGCCAACTGTGATGGTGATTGGGAATATACCGTCACTTACATCTTGTTGGGGAGGACTAACTTTTTTTTTTTTTTGTACCAGGGACCGAACTTAGAACCTTGACCTTGCCAGGCAGTCGCTAATTCCACTGAGCTATCTCCTGGGCCCATGACATCTTAATAGTATGGAATCTTGTAACCAACCCATGAAAATGATGTTGCTCTTTATTTATTTTTGTCTTATTTTCTGTCAGCAGTGTTTTATAGTTTTCAGTGCATAGAACTTTCAGGGGTTTTGTTTAATTTACCCTTCAGGGTTTTGTGTTGGTACTTTTATGAAGGAAATTGTTTTCTTTTTTCTGATGTATTTCTTGTGAATCTTGTTTGGGTTAGAGATGGTAGACTGTTGTATAGGGAAAGAGATGGAGAAAGATGGTTAAATGATGTCATGTGGTGATAGCTTCATGTCAGTTCTTTATTTACAGTGCTCATGGGAAAGACGTTTCTTGGTTTCACTTGTTTCCTTTTAATTATCTATGAAAAGACTATTCTTGTTGCCAAGGAATTTTTACCAAATAAGTGGTACAATTACATTTAAAAAGGAAGCATGAATATATGCACTTCATGATGGATGCATGGTCACAGCTTAGCCGCCTTGGTTTTGGCATTGGTTATAGATCAAGTGAGGCAGATACAAGATATATAAAATTTAAAAGGAGAGGTCAACCCAGTTACTATTCTGAGCATATTTGTTGGCACATGTGTGTGTCTTATTTCTTAAAAATGACTTTCTATAGTAGATAGCAAGAGCTTTTGCTAAGCTTTATATCCTTATCGGCAGAGGGATTTTTCCAAAAAAGAAATTAAAGAAGCAGAGCAGCTCTTCCCTTTATTTTTTATTTTTATCATTTATTTATTTATTTATTTATTTTTGTATTTTAGGGAAGGGTCTATAGGGTGTTCAGGATCTCACTACTAGGTCGGACTCATACTGATCCGCCTGCTTACAGCCTCCCAAGTGCTGGGATTACAGGCATGCGCCACCATGCCCAGTCTCAATTGCTGTCTCAGCGCACCCTGGGGGCAGGGCCAGCAGGGCAGGCCTACGGATGGAACCCCTTGCCTATGCATCTGCTTGTAGGTGCTTTAATCCACTGAGCTATTTGGCCAGCCCTAGTAGCTTCCCTTTAAATGGAAAATCTTCATTGGTTTCCTAGCAGCCCCAGTTCACTAGTTCGTGAACTGTGGCGAGGTGGCATTCTGTAACTCAAAGCGCTCCAGTTTCCACATTTATTTTCCAAACTGAAGGCTTCAATATATTTTTCCCAGAGACTGTATCTCATTATGCAGAATGTTTTCACACTTTGCTGAACCTTAATTGGACTTCGCCTTGCAAACATTTTTTATCACACATTAGTTTAGGCAGTGGTGGTGTGAGTACAATGTTGTTTTCTCCTTTGTGGATTTTCTTTCCCAATCTGGTAGCTACAGTTCCTGCGGCCTTCCTTCAACATGGACTTGCCTCAGTTTGCTGTTGAGTGGGGGATGTAAGCATGCCAGGGCTGATTCTCACTGTCTCCCACAGTGTAACTTGACAGGCTGTATATAACCATTTCTGCCAACCATCCACATGTGGCCATTAGTCCTCATTTTCTGTCTTACATGTCCTGATTTCCACCCTTCTTTTGTAGCTCTGCTTACCTCTCCTAACTTAGCTTCTGTCCTGTGAAGCTATCCTGGATCACCATTAGGATCTTGTTTTGTTTTTGGTTTTTTTCTGAGATAGGGTCTCACTGTGTAGTTCAGGCTGGCCATGAACTCACTACATGATCCAGACTGACCCTGATCTCTAGGTGATCCTCCTGCCTCAGCTTCCTGGGCATTGGGATTACAGGGGTGCACTGCCACTCCTGGCTCCCGCAGGCATCTCTGACCATTTTTTCTATCCATCTCCTCTTAGGATTTGTCTTTGTAGTCTAACTACGGTGACATAGAATCTAGTAGATAATACTAGAATCTGGCCACTGAAGGTAATTTTGCATTTTTTTATTTAGGCCTTTATTCTTACTTCATTTTCTTATGCTTGTATTATGTAGGCTTCTTTTTAAATATTCACTTTTACATTTCTCATTAGATGGAAAATAAGATACTTCTATTCTTTGTTGTCTATGTGGATGTTCTTCAAACCCTGTCTAATTCATTTCTTTTGCCTCTGCATGTGCAGACTTGAGAAAAATAAAGTGGTCCTTGTTCTATTTTAGAATGCTTTTCTTATTTTATCACTGTTTCTTATAACTATTTTTGTACCTAAAAGATTGAAGTTAGACTTTGAAACTTAAGTTAATGGAAACATTGAAACTTAAATAAGATATGTCTGTTTTGCTAAAATATTAGAGCTTTTATGTATTAATATTTAAGAAATATGCCCATCTAGTATATATATTTTAAATTTTATTACTCAGCTTTTCTTAATTGAATATTTTAAGAATTTAATGACTATGACAAATAAGTACTACTCATAATATTAACATTGGAAATACAGTGGACATCAAATTTGTAACCCACTCATTTCAGTGTTGATATTCAGCTGTCCCTTAAGATACTTTTTCTGCTAGAAAGCTGAATTATCAGACCTTATTAATTTCCATTATGCATAAAGGTTTAAGTTTGGAAATAATATTTTAGAGGTAAACAAAATCTTTCTCTCTGGTTTGGTTCGATGAAGTGATTAGGCTTAAATGTAGATTAGCCTGAGTGGTTGTTCGCTGGTTAAAATACTTCGCTCTTGAAAGCCACCATGGAGCTCATCTTGGTGTTCCTTGGTCACTTACTGTGGCCTGTGTATTTTAATTACCCCATCACCACCTATCGTAATGGCCCCTAGAAGAGTTGGATAACAAGATTAAAGATGAATCAAAAAATAAATTACTCTAAAATTTGTAAGCCTGCTGACCTGCCAACCCCTGTTCCTGAGGTTATCTTTGTACATGAAGATTACCATATTTTACATTACATTGATGCCTTAGCTTCTTTTTTCGCTGCTGAGACAAAATGCCTGACACTCAGAGTTAAAGAAGTGAAGGCTTATTTAGCTCACAGTGTGTGGCAACTTCATTCCATAATTGACTGGCACCAAGGCAGGGTGGTTTGGCAGAGGGGCAGCAGTTCATGGTGGTGGAAGACAATAAAAGCAACAAAAAGTGAGTTTTCCATGGTGGCCAGAAGGTACCAAAGCAACAAGGGAGAGAGAGAGAGAGAGAGACAAGACTCTGTCCCTTATATGTATGCATGCTACCAGCCCATGGTGCGGCACTTACACCCTTAATCTCAGCACTGGACCATGAATCAGTTACAAACTGCAGATTCAGCTGCCTCTGACAAGCCTACCCCTTGATTGCCTGAGGCTTTGGAGGAGACATCTGGACGCAAGCCGTAACAATTGTGTTTCTGTGTGGACATAGTTGTTTAAACCAGTTCTAGTCTTTATGGTAGTTTGTCCTTGTGCTTCATTAATAGTATGTCATACATTTTGTGAACAAAATCACTTGAAACCAAATAGGTACCAAACTTGTGAAACAAGATTTCTTTCCTCTTAACCTAAATTCAGCTCTTATAACTTCTTTTCTATAGTGATGATTAATATTATCACTTAGCTAAAAGGTGTACAGTACTGGCTAGACCTCATTGTTAGTTTCATTTGTCACTTTTCTCACATGTATTTTGGCTTTCATATTTGTATGTCAATTTATCTAAGCTTAATTTTTGGTGACTTATAGGAAAGAAAGAGTTAAGGTGTCCTAAAAAGAACAAACACAGTAAGGAATTGAAAATTAACATCAATCTTTGATATTTACCATACATCAAATATATTTAGACATTGTAGAGGAAAATTGAAATAATGTATGTAGGCTGAAGATTTTTTGCAATCTTAATGTTTTTCAAAGATGTTTCTGTCAGGATTTCTTAGCAATCTTTCCAACCCATTTTATGTTTTTCCTAATACTGTTTATACCATGTTTCTAAAATCAAATTTGTTGTGTAAGAATCTATGTTAATGTTTTTTGTAATTCTTGCAGATGCTAAATACACCTACTAGGGCTAGCAAGATAGCTTAATGGTCTCAAGCACCTGCTTAGGCAGGTGCAGGCGACCAGGTTTGTTCCCGGCACCATATGACTAGCCAGCCCCACCTTCAGGGAGGGCTGAGCTGGCCAAAAACAAAAACAAAAACAAAACAAAAAAACCCACCCAATAATTGTGGAACTGGAAACAATTTTTAGAGGCAAACGCTTGTTTTCATGTACTATCAGCTATAAGTTTCTGTGTATTATTGTCAATGTGTCCTGTAGGATCTATATTAAAGGTGTTTATTTTTCAACTGATGGGTTTGAAAACAAAGGTTTAAAAATATATTTAGTAGGTAACCCAAAATTGCTTAAACGTTTATATAAGGAAATTATAATTTTAGTTTGATAACAAATTTAAAAATGAAAATTGTGATACTGTGACTATAATTAGATAGTGAAGATTTAGAGAATTTCCCCTCCGAACTTTCTTACCTTTCATTCCTGCGGCCCCCGCGATGACCTTTCAGCCTCAGCGTCTCTTCAGGTTGAGCAGCAGCTGTGCTTGCGCTGAAGATCAGTCTTACTAAAACAGAATGCAGGACTGTGTTTTAAGAGTCAAATGCAGTAGGATTTTATTCTCTTTTAAAACAGAGTTACAGCCTGGGCGTAGTGGTAACATGCCGATAAACCCAGCACTTGGGAGGCTGAGGCAGGAGGAATGTTGGGAGTTTAAGACCAGTGTGGGCTACAAAGTGAACTCAAGGCCAGCCTGAGTTGCAGAGTGAAACCCTGTCTCAGAAATAAACAGTTTCAGGAGCCAGGGGTATAGCTTAGTGGCACATGTCTACTTGCCAAGTGCATGAGGTTGTGAGTTCAATTCCCAATACCAAAAAAAAAAAAAAAAAGTTTTCACCATATACTGTTCTTAAGTTGAAAGATTAATGATGGCACATTAAGGTTTTAGTTGGCGTTATTTATTTTTAATTAAGTGATTTGAACCTGGTGAAGAAAAATATGACCTTTTGTGCACACAGGGCATGTTCTTAGCAAATAGCTGGTAAATGCTGAATTTGTGTTGTTTCTATGGATCAGTTTGCTGTGACTGAAATATCACATGACACCTACTTTTGTGTTCTCATTTCCTATTTTAGGTCACAGTGTGAGAAACATCCAGGCCTTTGCTGTGCTTCAGAATGCATTTTTAAAAGCAAAAACCAGCTTCCTGGCCCAGATCATCCTGGACGCCATCACAAACATCTACATGGCTGACAGTGCTAACTACTTCATCCTAGAGTCACAGCACACTCTGTCACAGTTCGCTGAGAAGATTTCTAAACTCCCAGAAGTCCAAAACAAATACTTTGAGATGCTGGAGTTTGTTGTCTTTAGCTTAAATTACATCCCTTGTAAAGAACTTATTAGTGTTAGTATCCTCTTAAAATCTAGCTCTTCGTACCCCTGTAGCATTGTTGCCATGCACACCCTTCTTAAGTTTACAAGACACGACTACATATTTAAAGATGTGTTCAGGGAGGTGGGCCTTCTGGAGGTCATGGTTAACCTTCTGCATAAATATGCTGCCCTCTTGAAAGATCCTGCTCAGGCGCTGCATGACCAAGGTAAAGCCTTTTCCATAACTTTGTTCTTCTTTGGTAAAAGAATTTATTGCTTATTCCTCCGCTGCCTTTCCTGTGATTGCCAGCTTGAATGACTTCCTGCTGCACATTGCTGTGACGTTCTAGTGAGTGTTTCCCAAAGTCTGTTTATTCAACCAAAGTTCTATTAGGAAATTGGGGAAGAGTTTTTTACCTGGTGAATAACTTATGTGACACTCATAACTAATGTTTGTAATTTTGTGCGTCTAAGTAGGAATTTTAAGCCTCGAAATAATTTGAATTATTAATTATGGTTTATTCTATGTAATTTTATGTGTGACTGCTTCACATTTTTTTATAGATAGCAAATTTATCTATTTTGGGATATTATGTACACTTACTATGATTAGGTACCTTTTTGATAAATCTGAAAGAAGTCTAGAGTTTTTGGCAACTAGGAAGTATTGAGTGTGAATTAATTCAAATTAAGTGGATCACTATTCTTAAAATCTTCTTTCTGTTTGGTATATTAAAATCTATCATTCTTCTGTTGACATCCTTGATTAAAATCTCTACAGGATAAATGTCTTTAATTTCGGCATTTTTGTTTTTAGTTCTTGTTAGATAACTTTCTAGTCATACCAAAGTAAGATCGTTACTGATTTCCTGCCCGCTTTTAGCAAGGTGATGGACACACATTTTTTATTAAGTTTATTGTATAGTTTATAACAATGACATTCATCATAGGAAACTTGAATTTGGTAGGATAACTTGTACCTGGTGGCTATTCGAGGACATCCACATAGGATGCTTGTACACCTTGTATCTTAGTTCCTCTTCTCCAATTCTTCTCCCTTTCCTTGCGCTCCTTTTACCCTCATAATTTCCAACGTTTTGTTTCCATGTTACTCTTTTTTCTCATTTTTTTCTTTTCCCCCTCTCTCCTCCCTTCCCTTTGCCTTTTGAACAGTTTGTTCCTATTTCACAACAGCTATTACATGTTTTAGTCCTTATTTAGGGAACTTTCAGTTTCTCATACTAGAGAAACAATGTAATATTTATACTTGTATGTGTCCCATTTGATTTATTTCATTTAAGAGTATGGTCTCAAGGTGCCATTTTAAAGAGTGTTTTGTATCATTTTAATGGAAAGTGAATATCAGAGAAATTTTTAAAGAAATTATTAAGAACAAAACTGAATCAAGAAAAAAATAAGCTTATCACTTTTGTGATTTGCATTTTTGAACTTTTTTTGTAGGGGACTCAAGAAATAATAGTTCAGTTGAGGACCAAAAGCACCTGGCTCTGTTGGTCATGGAGACGCTGACTGTGCTCCTGCAGGGGTCCAACACAAATGCAGGTAACCAGAAAGGAGCAGAGCTGCCCTGTTGTGGGGTCCTATCTCTGAGAAGTGCCTATACTTGGAGGAAGAGCTGTTGGTTCATTGCCAGGATTGTCAGAGCCTTAAAAGTACAATCCTTCTGGACCATTTGAAGTGCACTAGTGACAAAATGTATAATATTATTACTATTTCAGAATGTTTTCATTGCTTTTTCATACTATGCCACATACTTAAAGTAGCTTTTAAAAAAAAGTCTAATTACATAATGTACTGTTCTTTAAATAATTTGCTTCTCATGTCTTTTTCCAAAATATTTGATTTTTGTGGTAATTTTCCTAATATTAAAGTAATAGATATAGGAGTATTGTAACATTATGACCTCAGGGAAATATCAAAAAGTTATTCTCCAATAAAACATAATCTTTCCAAGGTAAAGTATTTCACTGAATAGTTTCAGCTATGGCTTCAGTTTCTTTTAGTAGTTACCAGACAGTCCAACTATATTTACAAGTTAGTGTGCTTGCTTTTTCAAAAGAGTCCTTGAAATTGTTGTCTACATCCAGAAACTATAAGGCTCTAAGGTCAGTGCAACTGAGGAATCAATGAGGGGCGGGGCATAGAGGTGAGCAGGTGGGCTCAGATGGGCGACTGTGAGGATGTGCGGGGAGCTTGGGGTGTGCTTGTGGCTTAGGAGAAGGCCCTGCATGATGGAGTCCCTCCCCCTATGCACACATATGCACAAAGGTGTGATTGTGCTGATTGCAGAGAAATTTGACCTACCATGTGTTTAAAATACATTGTGTGCACCTGATCCCATGCTAGGTGTTAGAGATGCAGAGATAATTCTCTCTCCAAAACAAATTACAGTCTAAATTATTTTATTTATATTTTTATTTTAATTTTTTAATAGATTGCAAATTGAAAATAAATTATTTACAAACAAATGAATATAAGAATAAAAATTGTACAAAATAAAAATGAAGAAAGAATTTACAGATCAGTCATAATAGTTCACTGTGTCAAAAC
>NDGM011036804.1:0-10760 GCA_002564305.1 Octomys mimax | reverse complement strand
TTGAAGGGTATAAATTCTGTAATCTAGAAAAGGGGGAAATTCCAAGATGCCACAAATGCACATATGCACACCATCAGGTACGTGTGAGTGGAGCTCTACACTGACCAAGAAGTGCAGAGCTGATATTCTGCAGCACTTTAAGATGTGCATTATCCCAGAGGTCGTATCAACCATAATGACTTTACAAGGGACTTGAAAAATTGCAACCTTTGCTATATAAATTCTTAGCAAGCTAAAGGGCCTCTTCTTTGCTGAAATACAAACATGTGCTCAAGAGAAATGTGTCAGGGCATATTTCACTGTCCCCCAGGGGCTTTCCCTTGACTCCAACTGGAATAAAACAAAAAGCTTCAGAGATGCCCTAAAATAAATCCTGCTTACAACAGACAGACTGGCATCTTCACTACAACTTGGGCCTGACAAATTCTTATAATTCAGGAAGTTCTTGGAGCTTTCAAAGAAGCACTCTAAAAAGACTTTTGACAGGAATTCCACGTTGGCCATTTGAAATGGGGGGGGGTGGCAGAGGGTGCGGGGCAAGCATGGTTTGATGAGAGAATTGAATGCCCAAAGCCACACAAGGAAGGAAACAATCTTGGGATGGATGCCGCATGTCAACAATCTGACTTAAGGGCCTCGACCATGCTGTGGTGGCAAGAGAGCAATTTCTTTTCAATTTCTGCAGGAGGAGGGACACATGATCTTCCTGCAGCAGGATTCATAGCAGCTAACAACAGAACATTCACAAAAAATGAGAAAACACTGCTGAGCCTCCAAAATAGTATTAACCCCCACATGAGAGGCAACCACAGTGCTCCTTTAGGATGGAGCATGGAATAGAAATTACCCTGGTGGTAGTTTACCAAAGGGTCCAGCACCAGCACCTCGCTTCTGTAGGCCTCTCAGGTGGCAGGAACAAGGATTTAAGGACATGACCACATTTTACATAAGCCTGACATATGTAATTCTGGGTTCCAGGAAGGTCTCATGTCTTTCATGCTCTTCTTACTGAGGCAGTTTTAGTTTTCTTGATACTTGCTTAAAATGAGCATTACCCTATTCTTTGAGATAGGGACAAATCCTTTGCTTTAGTGCTTCTGTTTGTATAAATTTAAGAAATTAAGTAAAATAATTCTTTCCTCTAAAAAAAAACCAAAAAACAAACCTCCAGACACCTGAGGAATTAATGCATTGAGATCCTCAGAATATCCAGCTGTTAGCCAAGCATGGGGTCGCATGCCTGTAAACACAACACAATGAAAGGCTGAGGCGGGAAGATTGTAAATTTAAGCCGGGCATGCATTCCTTCATGAGACCCTTTCTCAAAAGAAATAAAAGCAGAAAAGAAGTGAGGATGTAACTCAGTGTGAAGACCCAGTATCTAAACCCCAGAACCACACAACACAAAAACAGAACTGTCTAATAAATCTAAATTCATATATACATGTACCAAAAAATGAGTGGATAGATAGATGGATGATCAAATATCAGCAGGAAGCCATGGCAACGGGTGGAGGGCTAGTCTGAAATAATCACTAATATCATAGCCTTTGGTACTTATTCCCACAGAATTTTTTACATGGCATTAATCCTAACTCCACTGGACAGAGTTGTTGTTATTTTATATGACAGCTATGGAATGAGACTCAAAGAAATTGAATGACCTGCTCGCATACTCAGCAGTGAACAGAAACGGCTCGGCTGAGATTTGCCTCCGATCACTCCTGGCCTACTGTCCCCACCACCTTCTCTTACATAGAATGAAGAATTGTGGGAAAGGGAGGTTAAGACCTGAACTTCAAGCAAACTGGAAGAAGTGGTTATCTAGGTGCATTTCACTGCACTAGAAACAAATGATCAGAAACAAACTAAAATAATATTGCATTATAAGCATGAAGGCACGTTCAGATGTAATATTTCAAATCCTTGCGTAGACATCATTTCACATCCTCCGAAATATGAAGCACAGGGATAATTTGCCCATTTTGGGATGAAGAAATTCAGGTGAGTATAAATAAACCAGAGGCCAATAGTCATAGAAAAGGACAGTAAAGAAGGCAGAACTGTTAGACATTAAATGAGATAGTGGTTGATAATTCTGCAAGGCAACTTTCAACCACCAAGAACATCAGTACTGGTATTTTTCTGTCTTCTCATTTTCAACTCACAAGGAGTAGTTACTATATGCACAGTGCCTCTGCCAAATGCTCTGGGAAAGGCAAACAAGACAGGGAATCTACTTTCTAGGAATTCACAATTCAAGAAAGCGTTGACAGCTATTTGCACTTAAAATACCAAGATGCAAAAAACTTCAGCAGAAGGGAAAGATCAATCAAGATTTTGAAAATCAGGTAAAAGCTTATGAATAGTTATTACATGTCAGTTTTTCAGGAAAAGCCCTATTTTACACCTGTTGTCATTTTAGTGTCCCTTTTACTCTCCAAGTGCCTCAATCTGCATGAAAAATTATGAAACCAGTTTTTTCCTGCACAGGTACTGGGATGGTTTTGAAAAACGAAGTGTGTTTTGCTGGGTGAAGAAACTATTGATAGAAAGCACCTGCCTGGCAAGTGGAAGGTCATAACGTACTTTCTCTACAAATTAGCCCGCCATTGATTCTCCTCTCTCTATGTGCATGCAGTTCTGCCTTATCCATCCTTCTGCTTTTGTTCCTGGAAATACCAACCAAAACACAAAGGCAGAGCAAAGAGCATGCCCAACCACACTGCAGCTATTCCAGCCAACCCCGCTGAGTGACAGCTATAGGAGCAAAGAAGCCATCATGGCTGCTTCAGCACCATGCACCATGCACAGCTAAAGAACTCCCTAGACTGGTAAGAATAAAGAATTTTTGTCAAACCCCTAGGTTTGGAAGGGATCAGTTACACAGCAATAGACAGGTGCTACCACTGAGTGAGCGAGTGTGAGGATTCAAGCTTGGTTGAGGTGTTGTTGGTAAGAGGAACACTCACTGTTGTCCTGGCTCAGCCTCAGCCTGAAGAAAACCCTTGTGCCTGTGTCTCCAGAGTAGGCTTTCTCAGTGATTCTGTCCCTTGTCCAATGGTAGAAAAACAGTAGAGTTTTCTCCTCTCCTTTAGAACTATACCATCGAGATAGACTACCTGCTGTCTCCTGTCCTACCCAACGGCTTTTACACAAGTTCTCAAGGACACCTAGGAGGACAGCCTTCCAGTGAATGCAAACTGTCCCTGTGGCTGTGAGTTCCACAGGTGTTCCACTCTCAGACTGTCCTCTATCAGGCCTTTAGCAACTCACTTACAAGGTCAACTGAATTCAGCTTGCTTCCTCTAGAGTTCTGCAACAGGTAAGCCCAGACCTCCTTCAGTTTCTCTTTGGAAGGTAGATTTTAGGCTAGCTAGTTTTCTTATAGTCTTAGCTATCTATGGCATTCAAGTTGAGTCTGAATAGTATTGCTTAGGCCAAATGTTTCTGTATGTCAAAGAAAAGCTGCAAGTAGCTGGTTTTTAACCTGTGAAACAGGCAACTCAAGGAGGCCCACCAAGGACGTTCAAGGACAGCCTTTGGGAAAAGGGCAGGGTGACTAAATGGGCCACTGAACCATACTGTCCTGCCTCAGTTAGCTCCATTTTCTACAAAGCAGTTTATGTACTGGGTTTAAGTAAACAGGGACATGAGATAAAGAGTATGTGGAAAACTACTGACTCACAACATAATTATATACTCTCTTCCCCAAACCATATCCTCTCTACTTACTACTCACATTCTAAAGAGAGGCTTTGCACATTACTTAGCTTGCACGAGGCCCTGGTTCAGTCACTAGCACTAGGGGGTGGGGGAATGAGTGTAAAAGGGGCACCTGGGTAGGGACAGAAAAAGTTTCAAAAATGGTGGCTTATTTAAAAAAGGCAATGCACACTTCTACCCACCCTGGGTGCACACATATGCATGCACATAACACACACACACACACACACACACGTAGAGAAGAAGCAGGCTCTAAGAGTCTGGTTAACAATTTCACAGTACAAGCAAGCCTGTTTTCTCAGGAGACCTGAGTGATGACACGATGTAAACATTTCCGTCTCAGCCGTCTCATCTTGGACCTACAGGCACACAAGGGCTGTGCCCCTGGGCTGGCTCAGATTTCGCCAAAACATGAAGAAAATATGGTAAAGATAGACAGCATGAAAAAGGTCACAGTAAAGACATGTAAAAGAATGACAGAAAAGGAAAGTGCTTCTCCAGAAAGTATCTTCAAGTCCTACACTTTACAGGTGTCATGTAAAGAATCTCTTCACAAGGGCCAGTGAGATCGCTCAGCAGACTAGGGGCCTGCTTTGGCAAGCGCAGGGACCAGGATTCTATTCCCAGTCCTGCATGCTGCACAGGCCCCACCCCGGGGGCACACTGAGCCTGTAAACCAGGGTAGGCATAACTGTAATCCCAGTGCTAGGGAGACTGGGAACAGGAGGATCACTAGGAGTCCGAGCTGCATAGTAAGACCCTGTACTAAATACATAAAAGAAAGTAAAAAAGAATCTCTTCATAGCCAGAGAAGTTATGCAGGAAAAACAAAATCTGACATTACCAAACATTGCTGCTGCAATTTCAAGTTAAGATGACTAGGCTGGAAATAGTTCAGAAATTTTGAAACTGGGTCTTAGATAAGCATGTTCAAAAGGAGAAAAAAAATGTAGACATGAACTCTATAATAATCCTTGTAGGTGATTATTAAAATGAAAACAGGTAGCTTATTGTAAAATATATGTAAATGAAAACTTAATGAGAAGGACTAGGAAGAGAGAAAATGATATTATTTTCCTTTGAAGAAATTTTGATCTCTTCAGATTTGAAAAACTCTTTAGTAAAAAACATCAAGTGTCATATTCATAATCTCAGTTAAAGACTTCCTTTGATTGCTACTTATTGGATTAGACATGTACACCTCATCTTTGCAAACAAAATATGAAGACCTCTGGAAGGCAATTCATGTCTCATTACATCTTTTTTCCCACTTTCTAAATGAAGCACAAAACCAAAGGCATTTAATATATGCTTAAGAAAAGTACAAATACAGAAAAGTTTTCAATAGTTTTGCTGTTTTGACTTTCTACACAATTTGTAGAGAAAATTTTTATTTAATAAATCACCAACCTTGCTGTATTTCATTCATGAGACTTTGGTCTTTCAATATTTGTGTCATCTAAAGACTTCTTACAACATTTTTTTTTGTTTATGTATTCAGTACAGAGTCTCACTACGCAGCTCCAACTTACAGTGATCCTCCTGTTCTCAGCCTCCCCGGTGCTGCGATTACAGGCGTGTGCCCAGACGCAGTCTCTGGCTCAGCATGTCCCGGGGGCAGGGCCAGCCCAGCATGTGGGACTGGGGATCAATCCCTGGTCCCTGCGCTTGCCAAAGCAGGCACTTAAGTCTGCTGAGCTATTTCACCAGCCAGCCCTTCTCACAACATTTAATGCCTAAAAACATATGATGAACAACAAAGAAATTATCGACTTAAACTGTCAAAAAGCTTTAACCTAAGAAGAGAAACTTGACAAAAGCACATTTTGAACCAATGAGGGTAAATCTGTACATGTGGGTTAAATTTAATGTTTTTTTCTTTTCTCAACATTGCACAATAGTATCAATATAAATAAGTGGTATGTACTTAAAATATACACTTTGATAAGATTTGACACACCTAAAAAATCATTGCCACAATCAAAATATTACCCCACATTCCCGCATGAAAGTATTCTGTTACTGCCATCCAAAACAACCCATACACCATTCTTCCCTCTCTCAGTCCACAGGCAATCAAATATCAGACAGCATGCACAGGTGGAGGGGGTGGCTAGCTTCTTTGATATGCTATATTTTGAGATTCTCCATCTTATGTAGCTCATGTGTCAATGACCACATAGCTCAGTCCTTTATTTCACTGAATAATATCTGCTATATTAAATACCACATTCACGCACAGATCTTTGTATGTACATACACTTTTACTTCTCTTTCACAAATACCTAGAAAGAGAATGGCTTAATGATTTGGTGGATGAAATCTTAACTTTTTAAGAAAATGCCAAACTGCTTTCCACAATGTTGATAACAATTTACAATCTCACCAAGAAGTATAAAAGGTTCCAGTTCCTTTTACATTCTTGCCAACACTCATCAATCTTTCTAAGTTCACAGATTCTAATGGGTGTGTGCAGATATCTCGCTGTAGAATTAGCATTACCCTAGAGACTAACAATATCAGGCATCTTTTCATGTGTTTCTTTGTTCATAATATATCTTATTTGATTACATGTCTGTTCAAATTTTTGCTCATTTTTTAAAGTACTGTCTAATTTCTGACTACTATACTGTTAGTAAGTTCTTTATATACACTCCAGATATCAAAGAAGACATATGCTTCACAATTCTTTGTTGTTGTTGTTGTTGTTACTGGGAATCTTTTTTTCTTTTTTTTCTTTTTTGGCTGAACCGGAGATTGAACTCGGGCCCTTGCGCTTGTTAGGGAAGCCATCTCCCCAGTCCTGCTTCACAATTCTTGTGTTTCCTCCCAACTTGTGTATTTTTATTTACTAATAATGTCTTTCAAAAAGCACATGTTGTTCATGTTGAAAAACCCAAATTCTTAATATATGGGGGGTGTGTGTGTGAGTGTGTGTGTGTATGTGTGTGTGTGTGTGTACATTTGGAAAATTACTTCAGAAATTTTTACCTAACCAAAATCACAAAAGCTTTCTACTGTTTTCTTACACAAGTATTGAAGTTTTAGGTTTTATATTTAATTCTATAACATACTTTCAACAAAATGTTTGATATAAGGTATGGATTAAAGCACATATTTTATATGTTGTTGTCCAATTTTTAAGTATCACTGGTTAAAGACTACCCTCCTACCTTTTCTCTTTTATTAAAAAGTTGTCCATAAATACAAGTCTGTCTTTGAATTCTCCATTCTGTTCCACTGACTTGTTTATCTACCTGAATACTGATACCACACTGACCCGACTGCTGTGATTTTGTAATATATGCTGGAATCAGTATTAGTTACCTAGCTTTTTTCTGACTGACTGATTGATTGATTGATTGACTGATTTCTAGTAGTTCTGGGTAAGCCCTTGGCATTTACAAATGAGTTTCAGAATCAGTTTAATATCTACCCAAAAAGAAATGTCTGTTGAAAATGTGACTGGGATGATTTTCAAGCTCTACATCAAGCTATGAAAACCAAATTTCCTGTTCTCACTCTTTTCCCCTCCCCACTGGCCAGCCTCACATAATCAGGACAATTACATGATAGCAACATGCATTCCAATGCCTCAGGTCCCTGAGGCTCTGGCAGCCACAAGTGAGAGGGTGAGATCAAGGCAGAGACAAGGTATCTTATGCTAGTAGATCATTCTGCAAAATCTAAAGCTACTTTCACCTTGTCTCTCCTTTTTCACTGCTTCCTTCCTTCCTTCTTTCCTTCTTTTCATGTGAGGATATTACAGATTAGCTCCTTGCTTCCCTTTGTTTTTGTCAGGGCATGACTTTCCAGGCAGAGTTCAATATCTCACAGCTAATATTTTCAACCTTCAGGTCCCTGAGGCCAGCAAAAGCCCTTCTTGGACAGCCCACAAGAGAGAATCTTTGGGGCCTTTTGTAACAATTACAAATCATCAAAAATAATAAGCCTTCCTCCCATTGATCATCAACTTCCCTTTATTCACACTGAATGACTCCTGAAAACATACAAGCACAAAGGATTAGAATTACGATAGCCCAAGAAACTGACTATTCATGTGCCTTCTGGGAATGAAATTTCCTTAAAAAAACTTAGTAACAAAAAATGATGCCTACACACGCATTTTAATCAAAAGAGCTTTACAGAATCTTCTCCTTATAATTCCTAGTCAGTGGTGATTCCACTAACAGTGTTTAAAATTCATTCAAATGTAAAGAGATCTTGAGACTTTTCTCATGACCAAAAAAAAAACTTTTAGCTGAAAACATATAATAATGTTTGAAAAATCCTATCTCTACTATTAGGTGAAAAGTACACAATATCTTCTATAAGAATGACAAAAGAAAGCATAAAACAGATTGTGGATAAAACTATAATTTAGAGAACATGAGACTGCTATTAAAAACTAAGAAAACAGAACTGCTAAGTCCCATTCCAATTGAAATTGCCTCTTGTAGGCAAGCTTACACTTCAGCCTTCTATTTCCATGGAAATAAGAGACAAAATAAATGAGTACACATCACAAAGTCAGCCTGACACTTCCAGGTTCACTACCTTTAGCACCTCCTCACAGACTTGCATTTCTAAGGCAGCACTATCCAGAAAGGTTTATTTCTCTCCAGGGCTTAACCTGCAAGTTTCATGCTTGCCAGTGGGTGAGAACTTAGGTCACGATGTACTCCAGGTATGGATATATAAAAGTACATGTGATTTAGGCAATTACTCACATTCTGTTGAAAGTAAATAATGTATTAAAATTACTAGCATAAATTATTCACTATCTCTTAATCATTGTGCACACCAGTGCTTCTCAGCACTTTAACCAGAATTCTCAGGGCATCTTTCACTGACCAGAGGTGCTATTTTCATTGGCTATTTAAAATCTTTTTATTTCTTATTTTTTGGTGGAACCGGGGATTGAACTCAGGCCCTTACGCTTGCCAGGCAAGCACTTATTCCACTGAGCCATCTCCCCGGCCCTTCATTGGCTTTTGTTGTGTTTTATTTTCTCCATGTTGGAAGAGTGAAAAACCACAGCAATTGTGCTCCTCCAGTAGAATGTAACTCTCTATTTTATTTTTCCAAGTAGTAGGTCTGCTTCCTAGGTGGTCAGTTTCGCTGTTACTAACTTTCTGAATACAGTTCTGAATATAATTTAGTTTTGTCAAAGTACCTCAGATTATTAAATGAAAACTTTACATGCTTTCAGTGAACCACATGCTCTGTTAAAAGAACATTTTTTTTAATTTCTACTTAAAATATTAAGAAGTAAATAAAGACCATGTTTTATCTCATCACATAAGGGGTTTTTTGTTTTGGTTTTTTTTGTTTGTTTGTTTGTTTTTTTGTTTTCATTTGTTTTTCGCGGAACTGGGGATTGAACTCAGGCCCTTGTGCTTGCCAGAGAAGCACTTATTCCACTGAGCCATCTCTCTGGCCCCTTCTCTTTTAAACTTCACTTTTTTTTTAGATTTACTTTTTGGCTGTAGTGGCAATTGAACCCAGGTCTTTCACATTGTTACATTTCTACTATTCATTCACTCACTCATTCACTCATTCATTCATTCATTCATTCATGAGACAGAGCCTTACTAAACTACACTGGTGGACTTAACTTACGATTCTCCTGCCCCAGCCTCCCAGAGTCCTGGGACTGCAGTCATGCACCACAATCCCAGGCTTATTCCACTAACTTCTATATTTTGCAGTGTCCGCTTTCAACTCACTTCTCTACACACTTGCATACACACAACATCTTGCAAGTGCTACTGAAAGCCGAACGTGTGTTCTACGACCATCTCCTATCCCGTGGTCAGTCTATTAGAGAGAAAACAAGTCCTCTGAAGCCTCAGGAAAACGGTGATGTCTGTCTTTTGGATTGCAGAACTTCAGAACAAAACCAGGAAATAACCTTATTTTCTGATGAAATCCTTTCCTAGTAAGAGTTGAGCAGCTCTCTGGCAAAGTACAAACTCTCATTCAAAGCATTCCTAGAGACACAACCTTATTTGAACTGAAATAAAAGCGGTCAGGTGAAGGATAAGGGAAGAAAAGAGGATGTCCTTATTCTGTTAATAGGACATCCAGCAACCTGCATGACAGTCAAGGAAGTAGAGTGAACATCCATCTCGAGAGTTCAAGGTCCACCCTACTCTTGGGGAAATGCTCCATTTCCCAAAACCTCTGTTTGACGCAGCAGATACAACTAGAGCAACACGTAGAGCTTTCCTGTCAGTACACTGCTTCTTTGCTTCCCACAGAAAGCAATCAGCACAGGCACCCTATCTACTTACAGAATACCTAACACTGCAGTCTGTCCATCCATCCAGCCATCTTATACAGTTTTACTTGGCTAAATGATAGGGCTATGATATTGTACAAAACCAGTTGCCACTTCTAGTCTTGAGCATCTCACAGTCTAACTGGATTGCCAAATACTGAGAAAATAATCGTGTAAATGACCATAGCAGTAAGGGACCACGATAACACATATCTCCTGTGAGTCTTCTGGAAATATAGCTGGAACTACACTGTGAAGACGATTATAACTAAGAAAGAGGAGCAAGAATTTCCAAATGTGGAATTAGTTTGGGGTCAGTGCAATGACTCAGGGCCACCTGTGCGCACTCTAAGTCACTGAAGCTGTAAAAGGCCACGTGTGACAAAGTACAGAAGACAGGAGGGTTTTGTGCTGTGGACAGCCTGAATTCCAGAATCACTCAGGATCCGGGAAGCTGTTAAACCAAGATATCACATGAGCAGAACTGCCCCTTAAAAAAAAAAATCACCTTAAAAGCTTAGTGGAAGAGGCTAAGATGGACGCTGGGGACAAACAAGACGGCAAAGTCAGTCTCTGGATGTCCTGGCAATAGCCCTCACTCTGTCCTCAGCTCTAAGCACTGCATCTCTCGAGTCACCTCATTCTTTTCCAGGGCCCAGTAAAATCTCTGAGGAAACATGTTCCTTGGCGCCCTTCAGGGTGGATCCACTATAGAGTTCTGTGCACTCTACTGCAGGCACTATGACCACTT